>JABASP010000458.1:0-52780 GCA_019776565.1 Sminthurinus signatus
ATCTTTTACATATCTTCTGAAAGTGTGAAAAGTGAGGGTTGCAAGTCAAAGGTTGCATCAATATTTACTTTGATTTAATGTACAGAGTCAAGAGTCCAGAGTCCAGAGAAAGCCAAACACCAAGCACCAAATACAAAATACACAGTACACAGTAACAGAGTTAATATGTAATATACACAAAATTGTGTTGGATCTTTACATTATTTCCCTTAAATCAGCTTATCCGTCCATCAATATTTGCCTTTTTCATCATGCTCCCAACTCCCACGTCCTAAATACACAAACACAAACAAGAACAAGAACAACAACACAAATTTTTTTATACGCAGTAGAAATACGAAATACAAGTAGGAAAATATGTTTACGAGCCAGTTTTCGAGGAAACCTGGAAACAGATTTCAAGAATTTTGTCTGGGCAACCTTTAACTTTTATGCATCATTTTTTTCATCTACTTTTGATTCTTTTTCCTTACCTTTTTTCCTGGTTTCCTTGGTTGCTGGTTGCAGGTTGCTGAATGCTGAACTTTGAATTTCCCATAGGTACTCAAAACTCAAAACTCAAAGCTCTCCTTTTTAAAAGGCATTCATTCGTTACAGATATATTCCTCATTTATTTGCTTGACTCAGTCATCCAGCCATTCAGCCATCCAGTCATAAGCAGTTCCTTGACTCTTGATGCTTGATTCTTGAATCTCGGCTCTACTTGATTTTTGATTTCCCTCAATCCTCAATCCTCCGTTTTCTATTTCTATTCTCGATAAACGGGATGTGGGCTGTGTCAAGTAGATTGTAAATTCTAGACTCAAAATGGAATTGAGTAAACCTTTGAGAAAGAGTTTGAGTTTGAGTGAGTTGATTTTGATTTTGATTTCGAGTTGATTCTATTCTCAAATCTGCAAGTGAGTTTGAGTTGAATTTGAGTGAAAGTCAAAGTGAAAGTTGAGGAGAAAGTGGAAGAGAAAGCAAAAGTGAAAGTAGGAGAGAGCTAACTTTGAGCTTTGAGCTTTGAGATTTCATGTTGTTGGTGCACATGTTATTATTATGAGGGATCTGGGATTTTTCAGGGCTGTTGGATGTTGGATGTTGGCTGATGGCGGATGGCGGATGGTGGGAACGAGATTAAGTAATCTTTCCTACTTTCACCTGGAAATTGGAAATTGGAAAAGGGAAAAGGGCAAAGAGGCATTCATGTTTTTCTCTCCATTTTTTTTCAAATCCCAAGTTTTTTAAACCCAAACTTTTCCATCTTTTCCATGTCCACGGTTTATTTTCGTGTCTAGAGTCTGGAGTCTGAGTCTGGAGTCTGGATACTGGATTTTGAAAACTGGATGAAGACATGAGATTTTAGCTCTCAGCTCTCAATTTTCAATTCCTGGGATTGGGAAATGAATTCAATTTACAATTTATATTATTTATTCAACCTGGAGTATTAAGTATTACTACTGAACTTTCGTGGATATTGGACATTGCATAATGGATAATGGATATTTCTCAACATGCTCTCAATTTTCAAAATTCAAAATGCTCCACTCAATCTTGTGAAAATATACTAAATCCAAAGTCCAAAGTAAATGTATTTACTCAGGTCATGTTGAAATTTAACATTGGATATCGATGTTCGAATATCGAATCAAGAACTCTACTTAACTTTACATCTCAACCTTCAATTCATCACATTTCTCAATCTTCTCAATCCGTTTAGCGTTTAGCGCATGAATGTTATTTTTCTAGTTTCCTAGTTTGACATGGATTTTTAATTCCCTCACTCATCTTCATCTTCATCTTCTTATCAGCTCAAATTATCTGTATTATTGTACAAAGAAGCTTCTTCATTCTAGATCCTAGATTCTACATTCTAGATCCTAGACTTCACATGCTTTTTTGAAAAAAATAACTTTATCTCGATCTGGATCTGTAAATTACCAAGGAAACACAGTGAAAGGAGACAGGAGAAAGTAGAAAGTAGAAAGGAAAAGTATGTTAAGTTGAAGCCACAAGCCACAGACCAAAAACAGGATGGAAAATACTTGTCTATTATGTGAAAATGAGACCACGAGAACCGCGGAATAACCAAAATATGGAATATGATATCAACAAATCTCTACTTTATCATTTCATTCTTCACTGGAGAAACTTTGAGTCTAGTTCTAAACTCTATTCGCTGTTCGCTGTGTAGTTTACATGTTTGAGCATTGAGGATCCTCAAACTATCAAGTTGATAAGGAATCTTTGATACACAAACACAAGGACAAACATACTGCATAAAGTATACTGTATAAAGTATCAAGTATGAAGAAGACACCGGTTTCTCCGGCCTGAACGTTGAACGTTGAGCGTTGAACATGAGACAGGAGAGTGATTCAATTATAAATGGCAATAAAAACAAATTTCCTGTTCACTGTTCAGTTGACGGTCGTAGTAAATTCAGATGGTTTGGATTGGATTCCGTTCTCTATGAACTTTATGAAATATGGAGAATGGAGAATAGAGAAATGGAGAATGAAGTACGTGTGCCGTGTGCTGCGTCATTCAATTCCTGTAGAAAAGATACATTTCACTAGAGTGATAAAACATGAACCCAGTTAAGTAAATATTAAATATCCGTCCACTTTATACTTTATGCTTTAGACCTATCTTTCATATGATATTGCATATTATATTACATCACATTACATAATAGTTGCATGTCTTTTCCCTTCAATAACTATTTCCAATTTACTCTCCGTTTTACTTCCTTTCAGGGCCAACTTCTCCATTTCCCTCTTTTTTTTACTCTATTGAATTTGAACGAGAATAGAAAATCGAAAATCGAAACTGGAAAAACAAATTTACATTTTGGAGAAAGTCTGAATGGCACACAATAAATAAGTAAATTGTACAAAATCCAAAATCCAACTGTGCCAATATCACGTCAACTCAACTGGCAAATACCAAAAGCCAAAATCCAAATGCCACAGTTAAGACGGATCCACCAAATACCAAATACCAAATACAAGAAAAGAGACGAGCAAAAACAACGACATTCCAGCAATTCCAACATGAAAGCATGAAAGCTTGAGAAATGAGAAAAGGAAGAAGAATGAACGAGTTTAGCAACTAACAACGTTGTGGAATTCTCGTTGTATTCTCGTTTTTGTATTTCCCTCCGAGTATTTTTAATGCTTTAAATACTTGAAATGCCAATAACCAAATAACCAATACCAAAGAAAGAAAGAGTTTCATCCCAAATACAAAAAAAAATACTTTTTTCCTCATAGAAGCAAAAAAAAGAAAAAATAAAGGAATCCTGGAAAGTGGAAAGTTGAATGGAAAAAAAGTAACAAGGAAAATTATTGAAAATTGCTCAGTGGGTAGAAAATGTATTACAACTTACAACGGGTTGAAAATAAATAGACAAGAAATTCAAAGTATCAAAGGAAATTGAATTGTCCCAATATTGTACACAATACTCAGTGAAATTTTCCAGTGGTCGCTCTGTAGAATCTAGAATGCACAATGCATAATATTTGTATTTTTCCACAGGGTTTTCCACCATAAACACCCAAATGCTTGGATAAAAATTCATGTCGTAACTACTTTTATCCCAAAAATCCAAGCTGTTTTTTCAATGTTCAATGTTCACTGCTAAATTATGTATGTAAAGTACACATTGTACATTTTACATGCTCATACTTGACTTATTTAGAGTTTCTAGTTTATGATGTATTCATGATCCTTCTGGCTCTTTTCTCTTTTTCCTTTTTCTTGGTTTACACACAAAACACAAGACACAACAAATAAAAAGCTTAGCTTAAGGATTGACAATACGTTTGTTATTTTTATTTGGGCTCTGGATCTGGATTCTCAACGGAATATGCATTTGTCATTCCCGCGCACGTAAAACTGTATAATGAAAAGAATTGTAAACTGCAAACTGCAAAATGTAGACTGTAGACAATATGAGAAAGAGACAGAGAAAGAAAAGGGGTAATGTAAAATGTGTTGGTTGTATCTTTTAGCTACAGCTTTTGAGCATCTTATTCTTATCCCCATTCTCTTTATGTCTGGCTCACTCACAAACACAAATTCAGACACGAAAAGAGAAGGACAAATGAAGACGAACAGGAACACGAATGCGAACAAATAATTCAAAACTGAAAACGGAGAAAGCAGAGTAGGAAATAAGAGTTCTTGTTCGTTGTTCCTTTTCGTTGTTCATTTTCGTTGGTCGTTGGTCCTTGGTACGAATGACTGCTCCTCGTTAAAAATGTAGGAGGAAAGGGAAGAGGAAAAGGAGAACATGAAATTTTATCTTGGGATAGAACATGACATTCATTACTTCATGTCTCCAAAATATTGGATAAACCAACTCTTTTCTCTATTTTGTATTCTGTGTGCTGTTACAATGAAACAAAACAAGCTGCTCTTTCCCCATCTCTCAACTTTCTCCACTTTCTCCACTTTCTCTGCTTTCTCTGCTTTCTCCTACTTTCTCCAGTGTATTGTACACATATGCATTGGACGTTGACTTCAAGTCGCTCCAATTCCCTGTTCAATTGTCATTCTCATTCTCATTGTCATTGTCCGTTCCTTCATTTCTTCTTTTCCTGACCCATTCTCTCCATTTTTTTTGTCCCGTCCTCTTCTCTTCTCTTCTGTTGTCTCTTGTCGTCTCAGATATTTCATGGCCGGTCACTTGCGAGTTGCGAGCGTAGATACTTTTATACGTTACATGTTATATGATTTACAATATGCAATATACAATATGCAGTTCAGTTCAGTGTGAGCTCCTCTATTTTTCAACATGAGAGGACAAATAACAAATACCAATACCATTTCAAATTTCAAGAATCCGAGTGCTTTTTCTTTCTGACTCTGTCTCACTTGCAAATACAAATACAAATACAACTACAAATACAAAAGGACAAAAAGGAAAAAAAAGGGAAAAACCCTTGTTCATCCGACTGAAATAAATGTACTTAGCCTTTCTTTCTTTCTTTCTTTCTCTCCTTATGAAAACAAGAACAAGGGAAACGTTGAGCGGGTCATTTCTTCATCTCTCTCTCTATTTTTTTTGTATCTTTTCTTTTCTTTTTTTTTTTGGTCTCTCATCATATTTTCTATTCTATTATTGGAGTGGACGGGAGAACGCGTCAATGGTTTTGTCCATCTTTTGTGTCCACCCAGTTGCTTTCACTGTTCCTGTTACGAAATATGAAAGAAAGAAAGAAAGAAAGAGAAAAGAGGCCCAAAATCCAATCCAAGTACCAGAAATAATACAAAATACACAGATTCCAGATTTTACATTTTACATTTTAGACTCAACAAAGCGTGAAAGACGAACTGTATAAAGTACATAGGAATTTATATGGAGAAAAGTACACCAAAAATGAAACTGCAACTCCATGATATATTATATATAATCCATAAAAACGGAGAGTCCTCAAATTGAACATGAAATTGAAACATGGGCTAAGAGTTTTCAGTTTTCAGTTGGAATTGGACTTCAAGTTGGAATTGGACTTGGAACTGGAACTGGATTTGGTGATGAAAAAAATACAAAAAAAACAAGGACAAAAATAACAAAAGTAGAAAGCAACAGAATAAAATAAAGTAGAAAGAAAAGGAGAAACACGCGAGGAACTGGTAAAAAAAAGTTGTACAATCTACAAGTAATGAAAAAACATGGTGGTGGAATACTTGCACACAACCATTTCAAAGTGTACATAAGCTGGAGGATTCCCTTTAATAAACTTTCATGTCAACCTTCTCCGTCATCCTTATGTTTCAACTTTGTGAAAAGTTTCTACACTGTACTCGAGTCAAGTCAAGTCAAGTCAAGCCGAACCAAGCCAAAAGAAACACAAACAAATCCGGAAAATACACACACAAAGAAAAAAGAAAAAAAACAAGAACAATTTTCAACTCCTTCATTCCGGAGTGGATTTAGACCAGACCAGACCAGACCAGACCATGTGAATGAAGAATGAAAACTGAAGCGTTGGAGACCGGAAAACGGAGGATGAGAACGCAGGATGGAAATGGAAATGGAAAGTCAAGAAGGGGAAAAATGACATGATGATGATATTTTTATGTCCTCCAAAAATAATTTACAACTTGATGAATCCTTTTTCATCCTCTTCTCACAAGTCATCATCAACCGCCCTTTTTCTTTGTCTTTGGCTTTTGTCTTTTTTGTCTTTTGAGCTTCATTTTTACTCTTCTGTTTCATTCTAAAGCTTTGTCTATTGTGCTTTCAAAATCAAAATCAAAAGAACAAGGACATGATAAAAGAAATTATAAGCTATAATATTACACAATGAGAAAGATGAGTACAATAAAATACAATAAAAAGTGACGGCATTTCAGAATCAGAGTCAGAAACAAAAACAGAAAAATGCAAAAGAAAAGTTGCTGTTGAACTGTCCTCAATAAAAATCTTCAATCCAAATTCTGCGGATGAAAAATTAGGTTTTAATATTTAAATATCATAAATATTAAACATTAAACAGAGCCTGTTTCAAAATTTATTAATTTATTTTTATTGTACATCGTGCGCACTGTGCAGCACGTGTTAAATTTTCCACTTATGACCAAATTGTCCACTGGAGCATTTATAATCGAGAATTGAGACTATACTAAGAGAAATTTGAACATATGAAGAGATGAACAGATGATAGATATTTTCTAGCATCAGGTGCATCTAGCTATCTATTGTAGATTGTAGCTTTGATGAAAAAGCTATTGTCTATTCCAAAATGGAAAATACATAAGTTGTATAATATTAATATCTACTACAGATTACACAAAACAAAGCACAACAAAATAGAAAATACTTACATGACATTCCACTTGAGTCGTCACCTTACAGAATTATTTACTGTCCCACTTTCTCCACTTTCCACTTTATTATACATATCATTTAGATTTAGACACACACGTTTCTTCAGGCTGCAGGCTGCAGGTTTTTGGTTCAGCCGAGTTGGAAATAGAAATGGAAATGGACGCGCGTCCTGCGTCATCTCATACTCACTACAACGTACAACGTACAACGTAGAAAGCATAAAGTAGGAGCGATTCATAATTATTTTCCCTTTGTTCTTCGCACGCTCACTGACTCATTCATCTATTTATGTTTCCACTTTCCAGTGTTTTTGTTTGATGCAGGAGAGCATTTGGAGCTCAGTATGCAGTATTTTCAGATTTCCCTGATTTTCCTCGTCTATACAAATTACAAATTGAAGATACATATAAAAAGATGTAGGGAAAAGTGGAAAGTTGATTTTCACCCGTCTCTAGTCTCTAGTTTCTAGTCTGTAGCTTCTACGTCTTCTATATAAAAGTTTGGGAGTTGGGCGCATGTAGAATTTAGAATTTGTTTAATGTCATTATACATTATACATGTTTTGTCTGGAAATATATTGTGTGCTTTCTTCGTTCTTCGTGTTCCTGCTCTGTCGATACTTAAATGCTGAATGTTACCTCTTTTTCCCATGTGCTTGATTTTGATTTTTATTCCCCTCTTTTACGATCATTGAAATAAAAAAAGGGTGTACAAAATTTTAATTTTGCCCAAAGGATCCACTCTTCACTCTTTAGTTTTTTGCTACTACTTCATTTAATTCATGAAAGAGGATCACGTTCTTCATTCTTCAGTTGTTGAAGTGGCATATAAAAAAGGAAAAGTTGGTACAGAATTAAAAATTACAAAAGTACAAAGTATCACAAACTATTAAAAAGTATTAAAAAGTACAAAGAGCCCTGAAAAAGCTCAAGTAAAAAGTAAACACGAGACTTTTTATTTTTCTTTCTTTTACTTTTACTTTTACTTCTACTCAAGTTTGAAGCTTCATGTTTCGTTTCATGTTTCAGGTAGTTGAATAATATTTACTCTGTCCTTTTCTTTTGCGCAGGGGAGTAAAAGTAAAATTTCCAATGTTTATCACGTACAATAACAAAAGTATCATAGTTAAAAAGCTCCAATTTGAAACTTTATTCCCGCTTTCTCCAAATGTTTTACAGCTGAAAAAAACCCATTAAAAATTAAAAAACACCTTTGAAATTAAAAGCGCGAAAATATAATATAATATAATCAAGTAATAAAGTGTTATTTTAATATTTTCTTTCTTTTTTACCTTTGTTAAATTTCAGGTACTCGAAGGAGTGAGGATCGGAAACGGTACAATCGACTTCGGGCGCATCCGAGTAATTTTGCGGCCAAGAGAGAAACCTCCACAACGAGCTTCCAAAGTTCTCACAGTAGTTGTAGTAAAAAAAGTACTTTGCATAACAAGAAAAACAGTAGTAGAAATAACAACAACAACAACAACAATAATAATAATAATGTAAATAATAATGGTAGTGGTTGTAGCGATAATGATCACAGTGCGTGCAGTAGTAGTGGTGTGTCCAGTGCAGGCTCAATGAGTAACTCCTCCTCTTACGACAGTAACGGCAATCAAAGATCTTGGAAGTGCACTCTGGATGACTCGGACAGTGAATACGAGGATGACGACAATGCTTCGCACTATCGAGTTACAACCAGTGCGGACGAGTCCTCGGATTTCGGTAAGCAAAATACTACAAATTACAAATTAAAACAAACACTCTTTTATCTTTTTATATTATATTCTTTTATTTTATGTATTTCAATTCAAGAGTTCCTAGTAAATAACAAAAGTATTTTTTACCTTTTCTTTTAAACCTCATCCTCTTTAAAAAATTAAAATTAGTAAATAATACTTGTAAAAAACAATGAGAATATCTTGGTAACAAACTCCCGTGAGTTGTGAACAATTCGACAAAGGACAAAGGACAGTAGAAATTTGGATTGTCGTAGAGATTGAAAGAATTACCTCAATTCATTCATCCGTCTGACACAGTCGACTGTCGCTCCATTTGTTCATTAAGAGAGAATGCACAGGACACTTTTAAGTCGAATGACTCCATTGGATTTTGGAGTTTGGTTTGGATTGGATTGGCCCACTCGGAATATCCGAATTTTAGTGCACAGAAAGTTTATAATGAAGGAAAACAGTGGGGTTTGGGATTTTGGATTCGGAATTCGGATTTAGACAGACAGATCTGAGTCTAATGAGGGATCAATAGAGATTATTTCTTCTCTCGGAAAAGGAGAAAGAGAAAGAGAACGGAATTGATACGTATAATACAGAACACAGACACTGGATTTTAGACAGTGGATTTTGAACATGGTGAGCTCGACATTGAAATCCTCTTTAGTTCTAATTCATTTCAAATCCAAAATCCAAAATTCAACCTCTCATTTTGTTTTACACTCCTTTACAAAACTCAGTCTCAATACAAAATCTAGAGTCTAGATGAATCTAAATGTAAATCTAAATGAGACGGAGAGAAAGCAACTGACTTTGAAAGCTTGCGAATTGAGAATTGAGAAGTGAGATTGAATTGAATCGAGTCAGCAGCACCAGATTCAGATTCGCAATTACAAGTAGAAAATTCTCATGCTGGAGAAAGAAAAAGTGGCTTGTCAGCTTACTTTCTACTTTCTCCTGTCGACTTTCTACTTTCACCAATCCAATCCAGTCCAATCCAATCCAATGAAATTGACTTGACTTGAGCCCATTTTTCTCACTAATTGAAATATAGAAATATGTATTGATGTATTTATAGGATTCAAAGGCTAATGAGAATAGATTAAGACAAGAAAAGTTGGCAGCCAAAAAACGGGAAAAGAAAAAAGAAATTACGGGTGTATAAATATATTATGTGTATTCTGCATTCTGTATTCTGTAGTCATGGCTTTTGAATGGGATGTTCAATGAATATAAAATCCACACAAAACACAAATGCACTCAAATAGACTCGACTCTTTAGAAAAATGTACACATAATACAAAAAAGAGGAAAGTTGTTCCAGTCTTATTATTTTAGTGATGGAGATGGAAATGAATGGAAATGGCACAGTGTCATCCATCCATTTACATGCATATTTCATGTGCATATGGATAGAATTGTGTGTGAACACCAAGAGACCAGAATAACAATAGAAAGTCAATGCTCAATCGATATGCAAAAAAAGAAAGGAGAAATAAGAGAAAAATCCCGTTTCAAAAAATGCCTTGTCTCGAGACTTCTTTCTACTTGTCTATACACTCATTGGGAAAAAAAGGAGAAAGTCAGGGAAAAGTTGGAGGTGATTTCAAAGCACGTCTTTGTTCCTGCTCCTCCAGCTCGTTAAACTCTCCTCCAATAAATCAGGCTTTCTCAGTAGTTTAAACAATAGAAGACATTCTCGATGGAGCGGAGAAAAGTCAGAACCACAGTCAAAAGTCTAAAGTCAAAAGCCATGAACATAATTATGTACCTTTTTTCCTATCTAATTTTCACTCATTTTCCCAACTAAACCTGAAAAAGAAAGAAGAAACCCCTGTTGTTTCTTTATGCTCTTGTCGTTGTCGTTTGCAGTCTGGCAGTTTGTCAATACGTTAAATGTTCAATGCATGCATAAATAAAAGTTCAAGGTCAGGTGAAAGTGGACTTTGGTGTTTTACTTGGAAAAGACATTACTTGAGAATCATGTGGAATGTGGAGATGGCAGCAGTTTACACTTAACAGTAATAATTATAGAATGTAGATTACACTAAAGTTGTGAATATATTGAAGAGCTCATCAAAATCCCATCCAAAAGCTCTTGTAAAAGCTGATAGTACACAAATCCTGTTTTACAAGAGTCGAGGAAACTACTCCCATTCATATACACAGATTTGTAATAAGTAGAAAGTAGAGATTTCGGAGAGAGAGCAAGAGAATTTCAGCTTCAAGTTGGCCAACTGAAACTAAACTCTAAACTTTGCTCAGCTCAACTCAACTCAACTCAGCTCAGCTCAGGAGGGCAAAGCAACTCTATTTAAGATTCCGGCTTCCCGAATCAAGTTCCAGATGAGATTTT
The DNA here is from genome assembly GCA_019776565.1 of Sminthurinus signatus. Lineage (NCBI taxonomy): Eukaryota > Metazoa > Arthropoda > Collembola > Symphypleona > Katiannidae > Sminthurinus > Sminthurinus signatus. Next base: position 10,909 of record JABASP010000458.1, read on the forward strand.
AAAAAGTCTTTCAAGTACTCCAAATCACTCTTTCTCCATTCTCCATTCTGAATTCTTATCAGAAGTTTCCCTCCAAGTTCAAATCACTGAGGCACATCCAATCGAACGTTGACCTCTTTCATCATCATCATCATCACGATGCACAGGATTTAGGATTTAGGATTTTTCCACAGTGTTCTCCCAACTCACAAAGTTCCAAACTCCAAACTCCAAACTGCTCACATAAAAACACTTGCTCCAATAAATCCTAAAAGTCACTACAAACTACAAACCACACACTACACAAATGCTCCTTTGATCTCAAATTAAATACGTGCATAATCCATAATGTATCTTGTAGCACGGGTACTTTTTACTTTTTATGCATCAGCGAGATGAAACTTGTGCTGACATCCGGTTATTTTACTCACAGGATCTCGATCCCAAATTGAGCATCTTAACCTCGCAAGTTGAGAGGATTCAGAATCCGAATCAGATTCAGATTCAGAAACTGATCAACTTTTCCCATTTCATTTGTGCACTCATGTTGAACTGCAACTTACAAGAGTTGAGCGTCTAGAGTCTAGAGTTTCGGCTTTAGAGTTTGGAAGTTGGAAAAACTGCAACAAGAAAACTCGAGGAGTGAGGAAACATCCATAAATAACAAAAAAAAAATGAAACCCGAACCATCTGAAGATGAAAAATTGAACATTCACAAGCTATAAAATTCAGAATGTAAAAGAATGAGCTGGTCAGTTCTCAATGCAGGATCAAAGTTCAATTTAAAAACAAGTATGAATATACGAATTTAGCGCAGTATGAAAAATAAAAAAGTCGAATATTAAAGGGAAAAAACTAGCTCAATTTTCCACTGACAGTAAAGACTAAAGAGTAAAGATCAATAGGAGTAAACAGGAAAAAGTAACCAGTAATTTCACATTGAGTTTGTAGTTTGTACTTTGTACAGATCTTCGTTTATCCATCATTCAAGCTTTACTACGGAACATAATTTGAAGGTTGAAGGACGGTCAGCATATTAATAATGTGTCTGTTTCCGCTCATTTTTCACTCCTTTTCCACAGAGCCTTTGAAAAATTGCTGTCTGTTCAATGTTCAATGCTCAATGCTCAATACTCAATACTCACACGCCCTGTGAATGTGGATATGGATGTGAATATTACATGCATTTTTGCTCCACACTCCACACTCTTTTCTCCTAATTTCCCTCGGGTGCTGACTACACGATACACAATACACAACACAAAATACAAAGCTCAAAAGAGTGCAGAGGAGAATAGAAAAGTGGGTAAATATTGAACTTTAGCACACAGGCATGTAAATGTAAATGTCTATAGTCCGTAGTCTATAGACTGACAAAAACTAGTGTAAAACTCCTTGTGAACTCTTGTGTTCAAGTTGAAAAGGTGATCAAGGAAACAAAGTACGTGGTTTTCTCTGGAGAAATTAAAAATTACAAATAGACTTTCCAGAAAATCCTAACATAATCCGTATCAAAAACATGAATCAAGAATCACCACAATCTCTAATCTACTTGCGTTTCTTTTCCACTTCCTATTTCCTATTTTCTATTTACATTGATTATTACAGGTATGTAAATCTCATACCATTTACCACACACCACAAACTACAAACTACAATATACAAATGCTTTTTATACTTTGTTCTTTGTTGTGGAGTGGAGTTTTGAATTTTGAGGACAAAATAATATTGAATAATATTGTGTACAAACGAAATAGACCAAAGACCAATATTCAAAATTCATGAAATGGGGTTATCAAATTATATCATTATTTACTTTTCAATGTGTGTATCATGTTTACCTACTCTTCAAACTTTACAACTCACTTTTGCAACTTTTTCAACAGCACTTGAGATTTGGGACTTGAGATTGAAGATTGAATTTTGAATTGACTCCCAAAGTTTACTCTTTTTTGTTCGCGTTAGTATTAGCATGAGCATTTTACTATACATTTTTCACATTATTTTGTATTTTGTAATACAAATTGTGAAAAGTGAAAAGTTGAAACATTAAAGGTACACTTTTTGTAGTCTGATCTTTGATCTTTGATCCTTGATCTTTGATCTTTGATCTGGCATTAAAAAATTACACGAGTTTGTACAGTAAAAGAAGTTTGAATTTTCCCCTCCTTTCTTTTCTTACATCATGCGTCCAGAATTTACGAGTAAAAAGTAAAAATATACATGTATGTAAGACAATGCAAACAGAAAAAGTTTCTTTTTCTCTCCTTCAATTTACAATTTACATCTTAATTTGAAATGCCCATGCAAATGTGGTATTAATTTTTCTAAATTTACAGAATCAACTTATTTTGCATAAAAGTTTACTATTTATTTAAAATTTCAAGTAGGTGAAAAAAGCGGGTTTTCTGTTTTCTGGCAGTAGGTACGAAACAAATTAGTCTAAATTCTATAGAACTTGAGTATTGAAAATTGAACAGTAAACAGTGAGCAGTAAATCTTCAAGTGTTTTGTTTATGATTTATGGCTCTTGTTTTTCTCTTTTGTTCTCTTCACTTCTTCTTCTTCTTTGTGATTCAGTATTTAAGATCTAAGAGCTCAAACATCAACAAGCTCAAGGCTCAAGGCTCAACCTTTTCATGTGTAAAAGTACCAATCTTCATTCTCCACAATCCTTACATAACTAAAATATAATAATATGAGGAGAGAAAGTAAAGTAAGAGAGTAAGTTGCGGTTGAGGAATAATTATTATTGTGCTGACTTTCCAGATGAGAGAGAAGTCTTGATTATTCTTGATTCTTGATTCTTGATTCTTGATTGCTGAAGCTCCGAGTTGAGAGTTGAGAGTGTGCGACTGTTTATTACCCATGTGCAATGTGCACATGATGAGAAACAGACTTCAAAAGTTGGAATGTAGACTGACTGGCCTTTCCTTTCCATTTTCTGCTTTCTCTCTCCTGTCCAAAATTGTCCCTGTAGACTTTAGACTTTAGACTGTAGACTGTAGATTGTAGACAATGGGCACAGTCATGAGAGTCGTGAGTTTCTAAAGTTTAGGCTGGGATTGTAAACATTAAGAAGTGAACTTGAAGCTCTGCTTAAAGTCTCAAGTCTAAAGTTTAGACTCTAGATTTCGGCGTGTTCTAAGGTCTTGGGAAAAGCGAGGAAGAATCTGAACAAAAGACAAGTGTTTAATGAGTATCAATAGGCAAAGTGTTGAGTGTTGAGTGCTGAGTGCTGAAACTTGGAATGGAATGGAATGAATAGATTAGAATTCCGAGTGGAATGTGAGCTGGTTCATCGTACATTGTGCATTGTGCATTGTGCAGAGAGTTGAAAACTGTATGAAAGAAAGAGGAGAGAAAACAATCACATTGTCCTTAGAACAAAACAGCTCAGAATATTATAAAGATGAAAGTGAGTCAGTTTCATACGGACTGTTTTCCTCTACTTAAATCATATAGTAAAATGTATACGAGTACGAATGAATACTAAGAACTCGAGAGATTATGAAATTTAAATGGAGGATTAAAATACAAACGAATATGAATACTGAATCTGAATCTGAATCTGAATTTGTATTGAAAGTATATGATTCATAGACATCTTTTGAATTCTACCCATAGGATTTTGATCCTCTAGAAAATAGAAAAGAGAAAGAGAGAAAGAATGTGCGAATGTATTGATGTGAGAGGAATCAAAAGTTATTGAATTAACAAAGGAGAATCCTATCAACATTCAACGCTCAACGCTCAATGTTCAATGTTCATTGCGTCTTGAGTCTTGAGGTATCAAGGATTCATGTAAAGATGGAGAATTTTACACCATGGGTCTGTCTCTCTTCCTCTCTGCTCTGTTGTACAAAAGAACTAAAGAACCAAAATACCACCGAGTCTAGTAAAATGTTGCCGCAAGGAATGAGTCCAACTGCACAAATACTTGATAACTTGATACTTGATACTCATCGACTGCTGATGCTGATGACTGTAGATTGTAGAATGTACAAAGTAGACTTTAGAAAATAGAAAGTACCTTTCTGTTCTTTGCCTTTGACTTTTACTCTGACTTTCTCCCGTATTTTTCCTCCAGACACATTATTTTTTACATATGCATATCTATGTATTCGTGGATAGCGTGTAGACGGTATATTTTAGACTGTAGACTGTAGATTAGAGATACGAGGCAGCAAAGATGAGGATGCTCATCTCTTTTTTCCGGGTCGGGAGCGTGAAATTTACCGAGTGAGAATTTTAGAGAAAGTTGCCAAGAATTCTTCTTTTTTTATACCGTCTCATCTTGGTCTTCGTCCTTTTCCCGCTCCTGCACGTTATACATTATAAATTTTACATTACAAATCCCCAGTCTCCCGTCTCCAGTCACGGCGAAGGGTGTCGAGTGCTGACGCTGTGCATAAAATAAAGTAAAATCAGCCAGCGTCTGATTAGCTCCAAACTCCACTTTCAACTTTCTCCTCTCGGCTTTCTCTGCTTTCTCCTTTCTTTTTTTTCCATACTCCGTATTCCCATACTCTGCATTTTTTGCTCTCCTTGATGTCATCTCCCCTTACAATCCCCATCCACTTGAAACGGGACCAAGAACAAAGACAAAGACAAAAAGAAGAGAAGAAAATACAAGACAATGGAAAAATGGGGAAAGCTATACTAGTCCGTACTTTATTCTTTATTCAGCATGTACAGAAGATACAAGATACAAGATGACACATATACTTATCACATTATATATTATGTATTATACATCTTGTACTGCGAATTAGGAATTAGGAATTAGGACTCGGTTTACTCATTTCACCCAGTTTCATCCTCTTGTATCAAGGCTCGAGTTTTCTAGTCTCAAGAAGCTCCGTCGGATTTATTGTTAGTTGTAGAATTGCGTACGCACGAAAGTTTGACGAGGAAAGAAAACTCGTCTCGTCTCCCATAGTCTCCTTATCAAAAACATGAAACATCAATAAAAAAGTAAATCATGTTGATCAAATTACCCGTGTAAAAGTTACGAGTCTCAATAAATAATCCCTTGTTGTGAAAATCTCAATCTCTGAGTTGTGAGTTGGACTAAATAATCATGTTTAATGCCAACATCAATAGTACATTGAGTAAACAGATTCACTCTTGATTATAAAAATAAATGTCAATAAGAAAATACTTAATGCTCAATAATCAGTAATCAGTAATCAGTTGAGTCAAGATACAATACAAAAAAAAAGAATTACAAATCACAAATTAAAGGTTAAAAGGTACGAGAAGAAAAGTCGAAAAGAAAGAGAGACGATTAAATAAAAATAAAAACCTGAGTACACAAAGGAAAAATCCCTCAAGTAAATAGTAAACAAACCTCTCAACTCGGTTGCCAAGTCTGAGATGATGTTTTCCTCCATAAAGCTATTTATTTATTTACTTAGAGAAGGATGAATGAGAAAGGTAGGGAAAGGATTTAAAAGAAGGGGAAATGTGTTTTATAAATACAAAATGTTAGGATAATCCCGGAAAATGACGGCTGATTTGAAAATAGGAGGAATATAATATTGATAATAAAAGTATTTTGTTTGTAGTTCAAGCTGAAGCAATTTGAAACACGTAAGAAAAAATCACTAAATATTATTGTTTTTTTGTATGCTTTTGTATTTACAGATGATGAGGATGAAGGCTTAACCTGTGATGTGTGTGACCGCTCTTTCCCTTCCCATCGAAGACTTCATGACCATCAGCAGAAAAAACGACATTTTGGGTAAGAAATTATTTTTAATTTAAAGTATTATTATTATTTTTATTACTATTATTATTATTATTTCAACGAGGCAAACTACAAATACAAAATTAGTTACAAAAACACAGACTTTTTATTCCATTTTAAAAATGTGAGCAAGTAAAAATCATCTGATTTTAAGTATATGACTCTTGACTGTTGACTGTTGAGCCTTGAGTTTTAAGTTTTGAGTTTTAAGTATTGAAGAATTTGTAGAAATTTTACTGACTCAAGTCCACATAAATTTTACACGAGTTTGAAACAGGAACTCCCAGATAATTTACAAATTTCCGGAGTGGCTCTTGATACTCGGATGAATAAAGTAAAGATCCCGTGTGTTCCACTGGTTTTAAGGCAACTGGTAGATTTTCAGTGGATTTTGAAAGGTCCAAGATTTTATCTGTGTCAATTTTTGTAGGAGGATTTAAACTTGAATTAGAACTTGAACTTGGTGTTAAATTTGGTGCAAAAGCTGAATTTGAATTTGACTTTAAAATTGGTGTCTGCACTGCTTTTTCCACGGCCAGGATTTCTTCTCTACTTTTATTTTTAATTGCTGGGTCAGTTTCAGTTTCAGTAGGCTTTGAAATGGATGTAAAAGCCTCTTTCACAATTTCTCCTTGTGGACTTTTACTATCACTTGGATTTCTTCTACTTTCTCCATCTCTTGAGTCTCTACTTCTACTCCTACTCCTACCCTTGGAAGAGGATGGCTCCAGTTCCACTTCCGGTTCATAGCACATGATACAACGACAGGATTTTTCCTTGGCCTTGGCATGACTTTTAGAATGAGCCATCAAGAGATGAGGTGTTTTGGTTTTGTAGCCACAATTCGGGTGCAGGCAGATGAAACTTTTATCCGGGTTGTGACTTTTCATGTGGCTCAAATTTTTAAAGGTGGTCAAATGAAGGGCGCTGTAGTCACAATTCCGTTCTGGGCACTTGAATAGCAAAGGGTTATCTTTTTTACTCACATTCAAAGATAAAGATGAAGATGAAGATGGTGAGGGTGATTTTTGGTGGTGTTTTTTAATATGATGGTTCAACTCGGTCTCAACTTTTGTTTTGTATGAACAGGACGAACAGGGATAAATCGGAGTACCAATTTCCAAATTGGTGTCGAGATCGAGATCGAGATGAGATTTGACATGAGTGGAGAAAGTTGTCTTTTGTCCACACTGAAACCCACATTGAAAGCAGCAGTATTTTGATAGCAAAGGGTCAAAACAGTGGTCTAAGCTGTGGGTGAACAGGATTCCGTGGCTCGGCGTGTGATAAGTACACAAAGGATCCGGACATTTCAACATTGAAGTTTCCGGCTTTTGATTTTGATTTTGATGTTGATTTTGAGCCATTTAAATTTAGTTTAGTTCTTTTAGCTCACTATTTTTTTTACCTTTTTAAATGAAGAAATCTGCTCCCTGTTGAATTTTGAATTTTAAACTTTGAACTTTGATTTTACTTTGAGGAATGCGGAGTGTGGAATGTGAGAAAGTGGAGGAATGAGTTGAAGTGACGGAGAACCACACACGACTGAGCTGAGCTGAATTGGTTTACTTCAAGTTGTAGCCTATCACTTGTACTTTGTACTTTGTGCACTGTGAATAATTCCCACAGTCCACAATCCACAAACACCAAACCAAAACCAAACCAAACCAAACAGTTGACGATCCAATCGATCGTTGTCGTTGTCACTGTCATTGTAATTTTGTGGGATTGCCATGACTTGACTTGACTTGACGTCAACGTCAACGTCTGCGATAAACGTTGATATTTACATGAATTCCCGTTTACCTTTCACTAAAGAAATAAATGTAAATAAAAAGAAGGGGAACCTTTCCGTCTTTCTTGTAAAGGTACGACAACGTACAGGTGGAACTAGAGAATCAAGGAAAAAATAGTGGAGTGGAGTTCAGTGTAAATACTGTAATTAGGATATTCTATATTCTATATTCAATATTCACAAGGGGATACTTAATTTCACATGTTTTTGTACTTTGTGTTGTGTGTTGTGTGTTGTGGATGTGGCGGAATATGGAGTAAATAAAAGGCACTTCCAAAGGTTCTACCTTCTACATTTTACCTTCTACATTCTACATACTTAAGTGCTACACTGCACACCGCACACCTCTACTTTCTACACACACGAATACTTGTTAAATATTAAACACCAGTTTACTGTATTTCCGCCTTTTCCACCTTAAAATATTTATATCTACCTTTCCTGTACTTTGTTACCCGTAGCCTCATTTTTTATAATGGACGCCACCTTAATATTTCATGTTTGTATATTGTATAGTATAAATACTAAATACGCGAGACTCGAGACTCGAGCCATTTTGAAGAATCAAAATAAAATCAACCATCTAAATACTTTTTAATTTTATTCAATTGAGAAAATAATAGCAACAGCAAACAGCAGCATTGTAGAAGTGTAAAGTGTAACATGTAACATGTACAATGAACCATGAAATGAACTTATTAAGATAAAAGGAAAGGAGTATCAAAATTCTGCCCTAATTTTTACACATGTGAAAATAGTCCAGTTGGAAAAGAATGGAATGAAAAAGTGTGAAAAATGGTGAAAAATACATTGTAGACTAGAATGTAGAATCTAGAATAAAACAGAATAAAGGATTCATTGAATATAAAATACAATGAAATAAAATGAATTGCATTGAATATTGAATTGGATTGAAAAAAACAGGAGCATGAGGAAAATGAAATGAAATGAGATGAGTGGTAAAGGAAAATGGGAGTAAAAATTGCAAAAGGTGTAGAAAATGTAGGAAATAGGAAAATTAAACTACAAAAGTTCCAACTCTTAACAGTGTTTCCAATTATTTCTACACAACAAAAAACGAAACTACTATTGGATTTTCAATTTTCCGTGTTTGTAATGTGTTTGTAATGTGTAATGTGAATACCTGTACGTTGTGCATTTATTTCCACCCCATAATTTTTCCACACGTACTAAATACAAAATACAAAATACAAAATGTAGGATGTAGGATGTAATTTCCGATGGAGACCTCGCATAAAAAGGGGGAAAGTGGGAAAGATGTAGCCTAACGTGCTGAAATTGGTCAGTGCTCAGCAAAACCTGGATTTTGTATCAACACGATTCATATTAAAAGCTTTAGGAATATGAGAGAAAACTGAACGGTGAAAGTGGGAAACTCAAACAGACTTGGAACAAATAGAAAGAAATGACCGTTGTTCTGGCTGTGGTTCTGACTTTGGAAATTAGATGACTGTTTTTTCTAGCTATTTACAGCCAACACGAACAACGAATAGTTTACGTTTATTTCTTTCTCGTCCAATCTGCTGTGTGACTATGAGTTTTGCACACGGGATGGAGATGACTCCGTCTGACCGTTTCACTGCCTCATTACCAAGCTTTTCTATGAAACTATGAGGCTGAAACCAGACCATTTCATTTTCATTTCATTTTATGTAATAGTCCCATTCTTCTAGATTCTAGATCTAGATTTTCCTCGAGCTTTTCCAGGCTTTCCACAAAATTCCTAGAAAATCTACAGGGGTTTTTCAATCCAAGTTTCATCAATTTCAAAGCTACTAAAAGCTAAAAGCTCTATAGTAAAAAGCCAAGAATTGAATGGATAGTTTGAAGAACCCTGTAGAATTTTGTTTTTCCTGGGCACTGGAAACTGGAAACTACAGAAAGTATAACAACTCTTCATTTGAAATAAATGGTGTAAAACTGTGATGCACAAAAGTAGATACACAAGACACAAAGTAAATAGTAAATAGTAAAAGTGGAAAAGAGAAAAAGAGAAAAATGTATTTCCTGAGCTGTGTGCTCAATGTTGACAATTGAGTGGAATGTGGAATGTTGAATGTTGAATGGTAATGGCAGGATGAAGAGTGAAGAATGAAGAATGAAGAGTGGAGAATGGAGAATGGAGAACAAGGGTATTTTTTTTCTCTTCTCTTTTCTCCTTCTCTGTGGAAACTTGTAACACTCTGAGTGACAACGTGTAAAAAATGAGGGTGGGTGGGAAGTGGATTTTATTATGTATATTATATTATATATTATGCTTTGAAGCTTCGAGTTGTGAGTTGTGAGCATCAAAGACGAGTTTGCTTCTTATTTCCTGTGTGTGGTTCTATAAATATAAAGTATAAAGTATAAAGACCGTGTTTTTTTTCTTGTGTTTTCACTTGCAGATGTCTTCAGTGTGACAGCATCTTCCCGAGTCGACAGGCGTTGGACCATCACCGCTCCGAAATGGAACACTATGACTTTGTTTCCGACTACAACTCCGACACGACGTCATTTGACTCTGACGAGGACGGCATCGACGACGAGGAGGAACGCGAAAGACTTCTATGATTCTACATTCTACATTCTAGACATCCTAAATTATCCACAGCTTTTTCTTCTTTTACCATCTTTTTCTTCCTAGTTTTATTTTTATTTATTGATACAAAAACCAGTCATGTCCATCCGCTGTCCAATTCAATCCAACAACTACAACTACAAATACAAATAAAACACGAGCCAGAAATACACATTACACATACAAATAAATCCTCTTTTCTTCGTCATCCTCGATTCCAGTCCAAAAGCAAAACCATCTACTTTTACCACACATATTATAATATTTTTCCATTTCTATTCATCCTTCTGCTTCTTCTTCTTCTTCTTTTTCTGCCAATGACAATGACAATGAAAATAACAATGACAATGACAACCAAAAATAGGACAACACATGAGACATGAGACATGAGACGATATTCAACCAAACACAAACACAAAATATGAAAACGACAGGAAAACAAAACAAAATGTACAAGTTGCTGCAGTTGCATTAAAATCCGAAACAGATTCCGATTCCGATTCCAGGTCCAAAGTGAAAGTAAAACCAAGTAACATGACATGACAACAGACTGCGGAATACGGAATATAAAATATGAAATATGAAATATGAAACAGAGAGCAGAGCATGAGCCAAAGCCAGGAGCCATCAAATGAGGCAGCAGCGGTTGGAGAGTTGGAGCCAAAATCTGGAAAATACAATACAAACACAGTTTCAATATTAAGATCAATATTGATATGACTACGCCATTCTCAATTCTCAATTCTCCATCCTCAAAGCTCAGTGTTGAGGCTGAATGTTGGATGTTGAATGTTGGATGTTGAATGTTGATGTTGAGCTCTGGTGAACTCCGCTTCGCCAAACCAAACCAAATCATACCATATCAAACGAATTGTGGATCCAGGATCCAAAATCCAAAATCCAGCTCGAGATCGAGATCGAGCTCGAGCAAACAAAGCGACACGGCCAACGACAAACTGCGTCTTCAGATGTGTGGAACAGAGTAAACATTAAACATGCGGGCAAAGTTCAAGTTGAGTGGAGTGGAGTTTGGTGCAAACATAAATACACTGTATCAAATATCCCGAGTACAAAGTGTGCCATGTGCTCATGTGTACATTCACTATTCACTCACCACTCACATTTCCCATCAAAAAGTATTCGTCTTTCGTCTTCCATCTTTCGTCTTTGGATTTTGGATACTCTGGGATGAGAATCATCCTCCGTCCTCCGTGTTTCCGTTTATATACAAAATATATAATAGGAAATAGGAAACAAGAAATACATTTTAGAATTTAGAACCACTTGAATCTCCAAACTCCAAATAAAATACTCACAATAAAAATACACAACAAAACACAACACACTGAGAACAGGAACTGGAATTGAAAATTCAGACCCAAATCCACATCCAAGTCCAAAGAAACAGAACCAGAACCAAACAAAAAATCCACGTATGAAAAAGGAATCCCAACCAAAAATACTGTACAATTTACAATGTACAATGTAGTTTGTTGACAATCAATTTGATTTCATTCTCTTGTGTTTGGTTTGCAGTTTGTAGTTTGGAGTTTGGCTGGATGAAACGAATTCGGATTGGTTTCATTCATGTGAAATGTAATGTGTTTCAGGGTTGCAGGATTCGGAATCCGATCCAGAATCCAGAATCCGATCCAGGTTCAGGTGAATGAATTTAAATGGAAAGGTTAAGTGAAAGTTTCATTTTTATTATTTCCATTTTTTACTGTTGCTCTTGACTCAATTTGGGCATTCCACGTGGCGAAAAAGCTAAAAGGCCCAAGGAAAGCGGAAAGCTGAAACAAATTCAACATTGAACATTGTACTCTTATTTTTATTAAATGAGAGCAGTAAAACTAATGTCCTTTTACTTTGAATCTGGTTCTGGTTCTGGTTCTGGTTCTGGTTGTAGAATCCTGGAATTGGGAATGGCTGTGGCTGTAATAGCGGTTCTCATAGGAGCATTTAGAATTCAGATTTAGATCCCAGTCCAGATTCCACATTCCAGATTCCACATGTTCCAGTAATAAAACCTTGGTTTCATATTGACATAAATAACGATAGTGGAGCTGGAGCTGGAACTGGAATTGCTATGGGAATGGAAATGGAAATGGACTCGGAGGCACAAAACCGCCAACCATCCAACCACTTGCATTCTCCATTCTCCAGTCTCCCATTTAATGGCCACCATTTCCCGGAAATTCATTTCTGACTCTCGTTCTGGTTCTGAGTCTGGCTGTGGCTCGGTTTGGTTTGGTTTGGCTTGTTGGTTTGTTGGTTTGCTTACTTTGAGCCGTGAGCCGTTAGTTGTTAGTTGGCTGGAGGCAAAACACAGTACAAAATGTACATATGAATGGGGAAAGTGGAAACGGGCTTGGCGACATTCTCCATTTCCATCTCAGTTTCTCTCGTGTATCCTCTATCCTGTATCGTGTATTGTGTACATCTAATGTAATTTACATACGACATTATATCTATTCCAGTGCCAATGCCAATGCCAACTTTTTCCAATGCTGAAGCTCGTGTTGTATCTTGGCTCCATTTTGTCATTATTATTTCCTGTCCACTTCCTCTCGTATTCATAATGATGTGCTGATAATAATAATGATAATGATGCCCTTCCAAAATTCAAAGATTCAAGATAGTCCGAATCATCCTTTTTCGATCCTATCCATACACAAACATACAAAGTTGCCATTCGGAATTTGGAATGTTACTATGCATTTACACATGCACAATGTACAACTTTGAATTTCAATTTACGCGCCAAATGGTGCGAGGAGAAAAATACTGAAAATACAGATCATCTCCGTCTACTGCATTTTAAATGACTACGCTTTTATACTTTCTTTTTCACACATCCAACAAAGACACACACACGTAGATTTTTTCTTGTGCAAATGATCATCGAGACTGTAAAGAGTAAACAGTAAACATAAATATGAGTATGGAATGACACGAACTGAGCAACAGTAATTGCCGGTTACCTGGACAACGACCCTGATTTACTTATTACGGTATTACGTCTTTGTATAAATGCCTAATTTTACACCTGGAATTAACTCTGGATTTCAAAGTCAAGTCCCGCGGCTAAATCCAAAATCCAAAACCCATAATCCGAAATCCAAACAATTCCAAGCCAATCAAAATTCATAAGTTTTGTTTGATTTTGATTTTGAATTTGAATTTGACCTAAATTCTAAATTCAACCATCAAAGCGAAATCAAAAATGTTTGATCAAATTCAAGTTTAATGTCGTATTCATGTTCATGTTGGAAATGGAAACCAAAACACAACTTTTCTTTGTCACCTACATTCACATTTACATGCACATTTGCAGGCTGACAGCTGACAGGTTTTCCCACTCATCAAGAATCAAGAGCATTTTTTAAATTGTAAAAATTAAAACTATCAGCTGGAATTGGAAATTAAGCATATCCTTAACCATTAACCATTTTTAAAGCGGGTTTGATTTTAGTTAAATAGATCTATTGAAAGTATATTTCATAAGTCCCAGTATTGAGTATTGAATCAAATTACCCCAGTAAAATTATTATTAACTATTAATTATGCACCCAGAAAAAAAATGAATGAATGAGTGAAAGAGAATGTGAGTAAAATTGTAGACTTTATATACATTTTTCTAACAAAATTGTACATGTTTACCATTTACCATTTAAAATTTACCATGTGATTTCCCACGTTACCGCGTTAGGAGTTAGTAAAAAATATAAAGTGTAGATAACTTTAAAGAAAAAGATGTGAATATTTAATATAAAATATTAAAATGTCGTCAGTATTTATAATTCCTGATATTGATGTCGATATCGAAATCTACTTGTATTTAAAAAGCATGTACAATCTAAAAGATGAATAATAATTAAGAATGTTATTATTTCTGACCTTTTCCCATTTCGTATTTTGAATCCTCCACTCGTCAAAAGTACCTCTTTTAAATGTAAATTGTACAATAATAATAATAATTGTGTTGTACAAAACCTGAATCTTAAATAATATTGAATAATATTATGTAAAATATGTAGGACATTCTTTTTCTTCTTTTTTCATTTCACCTTTGTACTTTTAAATTTAAGTAAAAGGTAAAACTAATCATTAATCATGAATCATGAATCGTGCTATCATACATATGAATTATATAATTCATGTATCTATAATCTATATCGTGTTTTAATGTGGACCTAAAATAATGAGATAAAAATATTATATAGCATTTAATATTATACGATACAGTGTGTAACAAATCTTTATAAAAAAATATACATTTATTATTTATTCTTGATTATTGATTATTGTAAGAAAATGAAGTCATCTTGAAAAGTGCGAGCACTACTAAATTTCAAATGACTTTCAACTTTCAAGTACTCAGTGAGTATTAAATATTAATATGAAATAATCGTAAAAGTAAAAAGTATCATGTACAAAAAATCAAAATTATATATAAAGCTTATTATTATATTATATGAAATCTACATAGCATTTGTATATATATAATATATTATTATAAAAGTACCTCTAAATCAGCGTCAAATCATCCTACATATATTAACATGTTAAATCTATATTATATAAAGTAAAATATACAGAATATGATCATGTGTGGTAAGTATTATTTACTACAGTAGATTCTAGATTCCATCAAAGAAGATTAAAATGTTTGATATCATCTAATATAAACCACAAACCACAAACCAACTACTGTCTAAAATCTACAATCTACACACATGAAAATGCTTCTGAATAAAACAAGATTGTGATTTAAAAGCGAATGGAACAAGTCATCTGAATACCTTTTCATTTCCATCCAACCACCACCTTTTCATACTTCATATTTCATATGTTCAACATCTCATGTATTAAGTGTACTTTGTAATGTGTGAGGCATATTGCATAATATTCCCGTTTTTGAAATCTGGATCCATCTAATTCTAGATTCTAGATTGACTGCTTTATATTTTAGATCAAAGGATTTTCCTTGATTGATTTTTTTTATACCAAACTCGTTTGTTTCAAACCTCTTTTATCTTTTGATGAAGGCTGAAGAATGAATGAGGAACGAAAGATGAATCAAGAATCATGAATCATGAAAGCTTATTGTGCATGAATGCTTTTTAAAAGTTACTGAATTAAAATACGTCTAAAGTATTGATGACTGTCCCAGGTTCATTTTGTTCCTCATTCCGGATGCTGAATTATGAACCTAGAGTTTTATGCATTCGAGATTTGAGACTTTACTTGGAAATTGGAAATGGTGCATATTTTTAACAGACTTTACAAGTTTTACATCTACATTCTTCGCTGCCACAGCATTTTCATAGTTTATGCAGTTTATACGTGACTTTCCACTTGCTCCACTCCATTTATCATTTATCATTTGCCAGTTACGTAGCACACATGAAGTATGAAATATGACGTATGACGTGCCTTTTAGTTTGTCCTCTAATGATCAAAATATTAATATATTATCCAAGACGTGAAACGTAAAACGTCAAACTCCAAAGACGAAAATGAACTATGGGTTTCCTCATATTTAGAATTTTGCAGGTAATTAGTAGAGAACTGTATTGACTATTCATTATTGATTTCCTCCAAAAAATGAGAAATGTGTCAAATACAGAGAAGTACTGGGATTTTTTAAAAAGAACCACAACACAAAACACAATAACAAATGACAAATGACGACTTTTTTGAGGGATTTAGGATTTAGCTCGTGTAAAATTTGACTGCCGTGGGAAAAATTTCAGGTCTACATAATATTTGAAATTGGTAAACGAATTTGTAGTTGGATTTGGATTTTGGAATTGGGATTTTGATAAGGCTTGATGATCATGTATCATGTACTAATTGCAATTCGCGATTACTCTTGCAGTGCAGAATTAATCCTGGAGCCTTGAGCTAAATGATCCGGGTATTGTGGGACATAATTGAATTTCCTCAAAGCCCACAGCCCACAGCCTCCCATTTTATATTTTATCCACGTGAAATCAGTAATCAGTATCAAAACCAGCATCAACAGCAACCACGAACATCCTGGATCCTTTTGGATCTCGGATCTCGGATTGTCTAAAATTGCAATGATGGAAATCCCTGATTTTAATTTTCCGCCTCGTCTCTCTCATCCTCATTCATCACCATCCTCTTGTCCAGTTTTTTCCTCAGTTCCACAGGGAATAAAATTGAAAAGACACCAACACACACACTCGCATGCATGTACATAGAAAAAGAGAATTATGCAAGTCCAACATGAAATTTCCAGTCTTTTGTATAAATCCAATCTTTCTTTAATTTTTAAGCTATTTGAAAATTACAAAGTACAAACTACAAACTACAGACCAGCAGCAAAAGCAGCAGCAGCAGTATTTTTTCTACAGCGTGCATGATTTTACTACTGGAAAAAGTTCCCTTCTTCTTTTGGCATCTAAAATCTACAATCTAGAATCTACATGAACCATCAGCCTTCAAGAAGATGAGCGTCGTCCTTGAAATCATCATCGTCAAACATCAAACGCCATGCGATTTCATGTGCCAAAAACGAGAAAGGTCGAGAAAGAGTGACAGAGTGAAAGCACACAAAATAACACAAATTTTTAGGAGCGGAATGAAACAATCTCGTCTTTGTGCAGTGTTCAAAGTATTTTTGGGTAAAAAATAAAATGCATGAAAGAACTTTAAATGCGTGTAGAATGTGGAATGTGGATTGAAATTGGAATTGGATTGGGGAATTTTATTTTGCAAAATAATTTGGAGTAGGTCAAATGAGAAGAACGAGTGGCGAGTGAAAAAGGGTTGATGATTTCTAAATGGTAAATGGTGAATGATGATTCATGTCTGATGGTTGATGGCTGATGGCTCATGTGGGTTGAACACAAAAATTGTTCTTGCGTGATTTGAACCAAAAGTTGTAGTAAAAAGTATAGTTTGATCTTTTCCACAGTCCCGCTCGTGTGCTTTCACTCCTTTCTCTTTTCTCTTCCTCTGCGTGAAAAAAAAATCATGAGAAAGGTCTGACATGAATGATCCACAAGAATCATTAATTTTCATTTTCATTTTTATTTTTATCCAGCTCATTTGTGTACAGAATACAGAATGAACTGACTCGCCGCCAGCAAAAATATAGAAAACTTTTTATAAAATAAAATACCCTGTTGAAATGTTCATAGATTCTAGATTCTAGATTATATTTAGATTTAGATTTTAGGCTCACACTGTGAAAAAAGATGTGAAAGATGGATTTTTGTTGCTCTTGATGATTTTTTATCCTTTATCCTTTATCTTGTATCTACTTTCTTAATAAGGGAATCTTTTTTGAATGGGTAAATTATAAAATAATACAGCATGATTTTTAAATGATCCATAATTTATAATCCGTACTCGAGGCTCGAGGCAGCCTGAAAAAAACTGAATCCTGTAATCTAGATTTTAAAATTTAATTTTGAGCCTTGCTCAAAGTTTTAAAAGGGACAATTCCAGTCCCAGTTTTACATGTGGGATCTAAAGCTGTAAAAAAGTGTACATGTGTTCTTTTTACTCTTTTCGTTTTACGCAACCAAGGTAAAATAAAAGGAAAAGGCGGAAGGGAATCAGCAAAGAAGAAAGAAGATAGAAGAATGGAGCTTTTCATGAATTAAGCAAGTAGAGCAGTGACTCTAAAGTCTACATTATATCGTTTTCTTTGTTTCTTGGCCGGATCTGGGCTGTAAAATGAGTGGAACTTTATTTTACTATTTTACTACTCACCATTTACTATTTACTATTCATACGGCACCAGAAGCTTTCTTTTCCATTCTCTTCTCTTCTTTTACTTGAATAAAATGTAAAATGTGATTTGAGGAGAGACGGAGGAAATGCGCCAAAATTTATAGCCCAGCTCAACTTCAACTTGAAGTTGATACAACTTAACTCTAAACTCCAGAATTCCAGAATTCCAGACTGTACACTGTACACTGCAGATACTATAATAATATACTTGTTCATATATATTTCCATGGTTTTTTGTGCAAGAAATGTAAAGCCCAGGCAAAGAGAAAGAAGAGAAAGAGGAGCAAATCCAAACTAAAGTCAAAAAGTCAAGAAGTCAAGAATCAAGTATTCCCAATGCCGAATGCAAAAAGGAGGATGAGTAATGCTCCGCAGGAAGCACGTGCATGTGTACGTTGTGGATTGTGGATGTAGGATATTTAATATCAAAGATAAAAGTTAAGTTTCAGTTGGAGTTGGAGTTGGAGAGTTGAAAGGAGTGGATTCTGGAACACTTAAACTTCCTATAAAAGTCCGACTTTCTCTAACACAAAATCTCAACTTTCTCTTGACTCGCACAAGTGCAGAAATGTTGACAGCCGACAGTCTACAGTCAACCGAAACAGAAACAGAAGCCCAAGTACTTTTTCATACATTTTATGTGCATACAATACACAGACACACACAAAGAAAGAGGAAATGAAGAGTATAAAAATATTATTCTAGAGAAAAAGTAAATGTAAAATGTAGATCATAACCATGAAAAAACGTCATGTTTTGATGCTTGCTAAAATAGTACTAATTTAAAAAAAGAAGCAGATGCACATTTATTTGTTTTGTGACAAACTAAGACATTTAAAAAGAAATTTAAATTTCTATATTATTTTATTATTGAACTTCAAATGCATGAAAATGAAAATACAAAAGCTTGCGAAAAACAAAATTTAAATTTCAAGTTTAAGCTTGTTTTTACAATTTTTTCCGTTGCAAAATAAACTTTTAATGAAAAAATTGTCATAACTTGTACACTGAATCTGACTGTCGTCAATGTTGTTGGCGTAGCTATTTACAAAAGATAATAATTAATAATGCATAGTGCGTATTTTTATGTACTTGTTGAATAATTACTTTGCTATGCTTTGGGCTTTGGATATAATATATTTATTATGATGCAGGTGACATGGAAAAAGCAAAGTTTTAATTATACTCGTAGGATTGAGCGCACCTTTTTCTAGTAGCACTTTTACACTTTTCCTATTTCGGATTTCGGATTTTGCCCCTTGCCGCTTGTCGGAGTTTGGAGTTTGGAGTTTGGAGTTTGGACTAAATCAAGTCGAGGAAAATCTGTATCAGAAAGCATTTATCTCTTTTATCTCCTTCCCCAATTCCCTTTTCCAGGAATGAAGAAAAAAGAAAAGCCGTCTAAAAGTTATCTACAATCTACAAGTCAAAGTATTTCTCGTTTCTTTCCACTTTCCACGTGGCAGCAAATATGGACTCCATACATAAAATCATCCCAATATTCAGAGGAACTTGTCTTTCCAATTGCTAACACTTTTCGAGCTTTCTGGGTTCGGATCTAAAGATGTGTAATTTGTAAAGAGAAAGGACATGAAAGGAAAACTGACACGAGACACGAGTCTGCACCTGATTGCACACTTTGCACTCTGTACTTTTTGTTTCGTATTTTGTTCATCTTCATCTAAATCTACTTACATCATAAACACTTGGAAATCGCATACAGATTTATTTATTTATTTATTATTTATTTACCGGGCGGATTGACGAGTGACTTGATTTTGAACTGCGGATTTGGATTCGGATTAGAACTAGATTGAATTTGGACCAAGTACAAACTACAAACTTCTTACTTTCTTCATGTTTCATGTGCTTAGCATTTACATGAAGCTTAATGTATTAAGTATTATGCACATTACAAATGCTCCTGTAGATTGATAATACAAACTAACTTTTCTTTTATCTCGAGTCTGGAAGTCTGAAAGTCTAGAAGTCTGGAGGTTGAATTTTGGCTCGTGGCATTTTACTTTCCTGAAGAACAGCAGCAATGTCAATTTCAATGCCAATGCAAATAAAGTTACACCACACGCAAATTCCTAATCTAGATTCCAGCTCTCATTTATAATCCGATCGACGTGCTTTCGCATTTACATGTGCATTTGCATTTGCACTTGAGAACCACATAATAATAATAATTATATTCACACGCCTTGTCTATTTTGTAACTTGTGGCTTTTAAAACCGCCTTGACAAAATTCCTTACACAACTTTCAGAAAATCTCCGGCATTGATTTTTGATTGGATTAAAAATAGGATTGGAGTTTCATAACAGATAAATGTGAGGATAATATGACAGATCCGGATAAAGTTATTCAAGTAGCTTTATCATGTGCAAACATGCGGTTTGTTCTCATAAGTAGAAAATGACAGAGAAAATAGATCATTTTGTTGCATGTTGATTGACAGCGCGTGGATGTTACAGGACATTTACAGTTATCAGTTACCAGTAAGAGAAAGAGAAAGAGAAAAAGATGAAACATGAAATGTCAAATAGCAAATAGCAAGTGAAATTTAGGTGTGTTTATTTTACAACTGGACGATCTCAAACAAAGTGTAATCAAAATTAAGGCTGGTACTGGAAATTGGATAGAATAATAATAATAATCATCAACTTGCCACCGGCACCCGCGTCAACAATTTCAACAATTTCATATCCAAAATCTAAAATGTACAAATGAACACGTTTGAATTGAAGGCCATGAAAACAAGGAGAAATCAAAGCAGCCACTCCACTCCGTTCTTTAGGTATACAGATTACAGATATTACAGATTCCAGAATCCATTTGGTTTTATTTAGTCAAGTGTCAAGTGTCAAGTGGTACTCAGTCAGAGTGATAAGTGATAATTCAAGTCTACTGAGCCGACAACCAGCGTCTGCCCCATGTCTACTTTCCATTCTATTCTATTTTGTATCCTGTATTTTGTACTACTTTACACCGTGTTACTTTGCACTTTGAACAACAACAGTCTGCTCTCATCAACAGTAACGTCCAAAATGCATAACATGACGTAGATTTACATTTGTACTTTCTATTATGTATTTTGTATTTTGCATTGCTCATGGCAACTTGCTCCTTCCGAATGAAAAATCATATTTGATATTTGCATTTAACTCTGGAGCTCTCCATCAGATTTATTAAATCCCATCAGGAATTTATTCCTCTCGCTTCCCGCTTTAAGTCCATATATTTGCTCTTCACTTTCATATTAAATACTCACGTTTTGAGTTTTGAGCTTTGAGTTTTGAATTTTGAAAATGCCTCAAATTTCAAATGCACTGCCCATTTTAATTTCCCTGTTGAAAAGAGACGAGAGGAATTGAAAAGGGACAACTTGCAAACTTGTACATTGTACAATGTACAATGTACACGTTTTCAAGTTTTCATGTTTAATCCCTGAAATTGTGTACATTTGAAATTTGAAATTAACTGCTACTGGAACCTTGAAAAAAAGGTTCTTAAAGATGTACATTGTACAATCTACAATCTACAGCCCTATTTTCCAAATCCTAAACAAAAATAAAAACATGATAAATAAATAAAACTTGCTTCTTGGTTTAAAATGTGGAGGAAATAGTAAATAGTAAAAAGTAAAAAGTAAATACATATTTGTTTTCACCTTGACTTGACTCATGCACTACTTTTTACCCAGAATCCTTAAAACATAAAATGAAGTGTACTTTTTATCCGAACATTTTACACTTGTGTTTAGTGCTTACGTCAAGATTCAAGATTCAAGATTCAAGATGTTCAGTGTTTGACTTAATAAGAGCGTGTAAGAGACAAGTGGGATCATGATTTGGGTTTTAGATTTTAGATGTTCCGATGTTTCCATGTTCCGGGATTTTATTCCCTTTCCTCACATATTCAGCCTGTTCAAGCTCCAAGTTCCAGATTCTAGATGCAGAATACCTCGGATTTTTATCCAGATGTTGGTTCCGCTGAAAGAAAAAGAGGAGAGAAAATCAAGAATGTGGAGTTGGATCTGTGGATTGGGAGCACTTTCCTCCATTACACTCCACTAAAGGGACATAAAATCCGGTTTATAGCCCAAATGAATGGACGAGTGGGAATTCGCGGAGGAGACAAGACAAAGTACGAGGACGAGGGACGAGATGGGCCACTTCCAAACTCCAACAGAAAAGGAACCAGACGAAGGCGAAGAAGAAATGACAAAATGCTTCACTCCTTTTGCATGTAAAAAAGTCAAATGGTCCTGGTTTCATTTTCATTTTCATGGTTCCACTCTCAAACTCCTCTTCTCCTCTTCTTCTCCGTTTTACGTCTTACATTATCAGTTTTCTCTCCGTGTACATTTTGGGCATATTGAGCACTGATTTAAAATTCAGGATGGTTGGAAAGAGGACCGAGAGGAAGGTGTGCTCCTCGCTCATTCATGATTCATGATTCAAGTCAAAGTATGTAGACTTTGACTGTGGTGAATAAAGTAGACGTATAAAATCTCTGCCTGTTCATTTGAAATTTGACATTTGAAATGCTTTCACCACTTTTCCCTACCTGGATTCTGGAGCATGAAACATGCACTCCTGTCTTTATGTGTGGAGCACGAAGGAAAGGAATGACAGGAACAGGGTGACCGACCTGAAGATTCCACACACACAAAACACAGAACATGACGTGACATAATAATAAAGTCTCATCGTCATCCAACATCCAGCATCCAGCATCCAGCACAACGACAAGACGATCAACAATACTCAATTTCAAGGGGATTCAACCGAATGAAATGAAACTCGTACTCTTCAATATCAAACACAGGTTTGCAGCTCCTCTGGAATTTTAAATTACTATCGAGCACGGAGTACGGAGTACAGGCTATGAAAAAAGAAGGAAAAGAAGGAAAAGAAGAAAAAGAAGGTTCATGTACTTTGAAAGATTGGTCCTCAACCACTATAAATTATACATTACACACTACACACAAGCCCAATGCTCAATGTACAGTGTAGAAAAGTGTATTCAGTGGAGAATTGGACTTTTGGATTTTGGATTGATCAAGTCTGTGAGAAATTTCCTGATTATTATTCTGAGGAGGTATTTTGTATT
The DNA here is from genome assembly GCA_019776565.1 of Sminthurinus signatus. NCBI lineage: Eukaryota > Metazoa > Arthropoda > Collembola > Symphypleona > Katiannidae > Sminthurinus > Sminthurinus signatus. Next base: position 33,909 of record JABASP010000458.1, read on the forward strand.
TTGAGATTTCATCGTCGTCAGCTTAAAACCTTCTTCTGTCACTTTATACTTTATGCTCTGTACTCTGTACTCTGTACATACTTTTTCGTGGTCTACACTTCAATCCCGTCCAATTCCGTCCAATCCGATTCCAACCAGAGTTGTAATGTAGAATGTAGAATGAGCAACGGACATTGTAATCAAAATTGCCATGGCAAATACCAGTGGAAGTGGAAGTCCAAGTAGCTGTCACATCTCACTGTGTAATAACAAATACCAAATACAAAATACCCAGTAAGAAGAGCTGGAAGGAGACGAGACAGAAATGGATCGGCGGACAAGAGACAAGAGACACGGAAACAGAACTGGAATGGGCTGTGACTTATTGAGAATAGTTGAGTTGAGTTGTGACTCGCTGTACAGTCTACAGTCTACGCTCTTCCGAATGAACGTGAACAGTGAACACTGAACACCGAACATCAAGTCTAACAAGTATTATTATTATTTCATTACTTTCCATTCCCTTCACGTCCAGCTCCTCACTTCTCTTCCTCCTTCTTTTCCACAACATTTCGGCCTGTCTCTCTCATTCTCTCTATTTTTTTCTTGTTTCCCGGATTTGTAATGTCTATAAAGTGTACAGTCTACAGTCTGTAGTCTGTAGTCTATATCTCAGTGAAAAGTGAAAGGAGGAGAAAGGAGAAAAGAGAAAGCTGTTCTCTTTCAAATTCTAAACTTGTATCTATTTTACAGAGGAGTGAGTCGTGATCTTGATCCTAATTCATAGACACAAACACACACACAAATACACGAGTACAGTGGGAATTGTGAGTTGTGAGTAGAATGAAGGAGCTTTCCCTTTTCCTTTTTCCCTTTTCCCTTCACCGTCTTCTTAATTCAACTGTCAAAACTGCATTCGTCTTGATTTAATCCATTTCATAGTGGCTGCCACTACTTCTCCTTCTCCTTCTTTCTTCTTCCCCTGTCAACTCTTGTTTCTTGTTTCTTCTTTCTTGTTTCTATACTCCGTATCAAACGCAGCACACGTGTCTATTACCTTCTATTGTGTTGTTGTCTACTTGTATAGTTGTGCTTTGAGCTTGGTGCTTGGTCCTCGTTGCCCTATTCTTTCTTCTCTTTTCTCTTGCTCATCTTTTAGCCTTGTTGTTCTACATTTGGAGTTGAAGTTGGAGTCGGATCTTGCCAAAACCCAAAACAACTTGATACTTTGTTATTATTCTTTTGAACACATGTCTTTTACATCTTCTTGTTCCTGACTCTTTTCCTCATCTTCTCATTCTCCTTCTGCTGCTCCTTATTTTAGCCAGCTCCCATTTTCCATTTTCACTCTCTTCACTTGTAATTTTAACTTGTCAAAAAAAGAGGAGCTGGAACGCAGAAAACTTTTACTCCAACTTTCCACAAGTTTCCACTCATATCAAATACCCAGTATTTCAGTGTTCCAGTATTTCAGTATCCAGCTGCTCAAAAACAAACTTGAGTGGTGTCTCCTTATTCTGTACAGAGTACAGAGAATATGTTATGCAGTATAGGAAAATAAACTGGAATTGCTTGTTGATAATTCACTAAAAAGAACTAAAACTGTAGTTACGCCAAGCCAAGCTAATGAACGTCACTATCAAATATCAAATTCAAACTACAAACTACAAACTACAAACTAAAAGAGCATGAGAGCAGTCAACGTTAAATATGAATACGAAAATGATAATGAGATTCACAACAACAAAAGTTTGTATAAAATATACACCACACACAACGCACATGCTACATGCTGATTCTAACTTGATCTGTCTCAAATTCTGCCAAGTTCTCAAGTTCTGTCGTCTCTCGTCTGTCGTCTGTCGTCTGGCCTGAAAAGTTGATGACAAGTTTAAAAACTGGAAAGTTTAAACTGTGAAACTGAAAACTGAAAACTGAATGAAAAGTAGATGAAAATTGTATAAACTTTCTTTTTATCCTCATTTCAAAGAGGAGCTCCAGATTCCAGATTCTTGATTCTTGGACATTTGATATATAATAAGAAGCTTTTTGTTCTTTGTTTTGTTTTATTTTATTTTGAATTTCATTGAATTAAACTAAGTGATAAAAGATTAGAATGAAAACTAAAATTTTAGATAGCCCGCATTTACATGAAAATCCGCAATGTGCAATGTGTAATCAAGATCCTTGAAGAAGAATGTTCCTTCTTGTATAATTTGTCTTTGTTAAGTGGTGGGGAAAAGCAAAGGAGAAAATTAGATAGAAAATCCAAATCAAAATCAAAATCCGCCATGAACTTGTTTATATTTTACATTTTACGATTTTAACTTGACGACTTTCCCATTGCAAAGCTTGTTCATTGTTCAGTGTGCAATGCTCAAATATTAGCATAACCATTAAGATGAGCTCAACTCCACTGCTTCAAGGCTTCCAGGCAAATGTAAATGGTAAAAGGTAAATGCCAATGCTCTACACAGGATGTGTATTAGCTATGCTGCGCTGGGGAAAATGCATAAAAATGTACTCTCAGTTTTCACGTGTATTCAGTATTCAGTATGCAGATTTATATTTGGATTTAAGTCCTAGTTGAAAATCCAGTTTCAGGAGAAATTTCCTACTTTTATACTTTAGATGCTACACGTTCCACGTTCCAGAATCCAGAATCCAGTAAAAACGGGGCGCTTTGTTTATTATTTGCTGTGTTGTGTGCCGTGTGCCGTGTCTGAGAATTGAGGATTGAAAATTGAGTGCGAGTGTAAAATGTAAAATGTAAAGATGGAGATGAGCTGGAGTCTGAAATGAAAGGAGCTCTCCATTTCATTTCCGCCCTGGATTTAATGGGAAAGTAATACCTTTTATATGTGTAAAATCATCATCTTTGTCTTTGTCTTTCCCATTCTCATTGTCGCTTTCGTTACTACTGTCTACTGTCACAAAGATGGAGGAGAGTCTCTTGTCTCTTGTTCCTTCAAGCTTCATGTTTCATGTCCCATTTCTTCCTGTTCATTGAAATAAGTACTGGATTCAACATTACACATTCAACATTCAAGTGTGTATCAAGTATCAAGTATCCATGGGGACACAGAGTACAGAGTACAGGACACAGAACAAAGAGAAAAGACAAGACAAGAGGACGGACTGGTTTTAAGTGCAAACAAAATTACTGGAAATAACTACTTTTACAGTTTGGAGTTTGTAGTTTGGATTTGGGACTGTCATAATTTTATACTCCATCATCATCTACTTGATACTTTTCACTATCACATTTCCCAACTTTTCATCACTTTTTGTGCATTTTGCATTCTGCATTGTTCATTGTTCTCACACTTTCTTTTTGGAAACTTTTATAGTATTTTGTACACTGACGAAAGACGCACAGAGCTACTCGAGCTAACTACTGGATACTGGATATAATAAATAGTAAATAGTAAAATAGAAGGAGAAAGTTCCAGCTGCAGGAGGAGCGAGAGAAAGCAGAGAAAGTGGAGAAAGTGGAGAAAGTTGAGTACACACTGAATTTGCATGATGCATTTGAATTTGATGATGTGACGATGTTATGAGTCGAGTGTCGAGTTTCGAGTGAAATGAGGAATGAGGAGGTGGTGAAAATAAACTGAAATGAAAGTACGATGATGACTTTGTGCTTCAAGCTACTTTGAAAGTAATCATAACGTTCATATTCTAAAGTACAGAATGTAGAATGTACAATGTCAGAGTGATGAAATGCAAATGCAAATGTGGATTCAAATTCAAATTCAAATCCGAGTCCGGATGCAGATCTATGAAAATCCACAGTTATCTTGTGAACAGTGAGTAGTAAAGATTGTGTAAAGTTTCATGGTGAAAGTACAGGATGAAGTGAAATGAGTGAGCGAGTGAGGAGAAAGTGGGGAAAGTGGGGAAAGTGGGGAAAGTGGGGAAAGTGTAAATAGTGTACAAAAAGTGTCAAAAAGCCCCCAGCCAAACAAGACAAATTTATTTACAATGTACAATGTGCAAATATGCAGAGGGAAAGGAGAAGTGTATTGACTGCCAATGTGGATAAGTGAATCTAATCTAATTACCTAATTTGCTCATGGAGCACAAAGCCAGAGAAAGAAAGAGAGAGAGAGAGAGAGAGAGGACGAGCGGTGGAGCTCTAAGTGAAAATTTGCAAGTGGATGACTGAGCTAAGCAACTTGTCTTTATTATCAATGCTTACTCAATCCAGTCCAATCCAATCTACTCTGCATACTTTGTACACTGTACACTCTACTTAGTACACTGTACACGTTACGTGACGACTCATGAGTGATAATGAATTCCGAGTTATGTCATCTCTATTCTCTCTTCTCTATCTACATCTGGATCTGCATCTTCATCCGTTTTATGTTTTATGTATATTGTGGAATTCATCACTTATTTCAACACCTACGTTTACACTGCCATCTATCATCCATCTATACGTTTAATGTTTATACAACCCGCCTGTCACTTGTAACTTTTCACTTGAATTTACAATTTACAATTTAGAATTTTAGATTTTACAACAAACTAAATCTGAATTTGTCAGCATTGTTTATCGTTTATTATTTAGCATAGCTTCGAAATGAGAAATGAGAGACGTGTATTTTGTTGATGGTTGACTATTGACGGTTGACAGTGCGTGGGACTATGTTTGATCTTGATCTTTATCTCTATCTTGATTCCGACAAGCGACAAGCGACAGTGAAACATTAAAATTGAAATTACAAGCTACGTCCTAAATCCTAAAGTACACGGAGTTATGAGTGATTTGCAGACTTTTAGCCTGCGTTTGGAATTTAAAATAGTTTCTGTTATGAACTTAATAACCATTTGTGAATACAGTCACACTCTGGAAATTTATTATCACTTTCATGTTCATTCTAATTATTTTCACAATCTCTCTTATGGACTCTTGATCTAAAATCCAGTCCACAGTCCAAATTCCAGATTCTAGAGTTCCAAGTTGGGATAATCCGGATGCGGATGCGGATGAAGATGAGGACGTGGGCGAAAATGTAAAGGGGAAACAAGAAACAAAGGACTTGATTCATTATTCATTATTATTCCTGTCACCTCCTCCCTTAATTTTCCTCACAAATTTCTTCAGTCTCTTCTATCTCTTCAGATTTGCTGCTCAACTCCTCTCCTCTGATTTTGATTTAACTTAAACTACAACGGTAAAAGTAGCGGAGGATCTGCAACGACAATTGACAATTGACAATGTCAGCACCTTTTAATGATGTGATCCCTAATCTAATTTTTAGTACAACTCTTCAGGAGAAAAATCTGTGTAATCTGTGTAATCTGTAATTTTATTGCTTAAAGTATAAAGAGAATTACTTGAATCCAGGGAAAAGGTGTCCTTTTACTTTTCATCTTTTCATTTTTTCCTCTTTTCGTCTTTTTATCTTTTCCTCGTCCGAAACCCTTTTTATTTTTTATTCACAGTATTCTATTCCACAGAAAAGGTATTATGGATTACGGATGTGCATTAAATCACTTATAGTCACCTTGAGCAGGAAATTTGATGACGCTTTCAATTTCCAGGGATGACAAAAATTGTGTTTGAGCACGGTTCAAACTTACACATCAATTCGGTTTTGGATTTCTTTTGCTTTTTGGATTTGGGTTTGAAGAAGGTGATAAGATGAAAATATGCTTTTAGATGAATTTAGGTCCATAAAGGTGCGTGTCACATGTGTGAAATGGCGCAATGGCAATTGAAGATGACTCAAAGGATGAGGAGGAAGAAAAAGGTGCAGACGGCAGACGGAGATGGAGGAAATTCAATAACGTTAACGTTGTGGTTCTATAAAACTTGATACATAAAGGGGAAAGAAAGTGTTGAGTGTGAAACTAGGAAAAGAAATGGGTAATAAGTTATGGGATTAGAAAGCTGAGGGAATGGGAATTACATCCGACTCAATTCCGTGATAAGCAAGTGTGATTGAGTGGTTTTTATGGTGTATGGAGGACCCAAACCAAACCCAACCCATAGAAAAAGAAAATTCTCAAAAGAAGAAGCTCAAGAAAATGAAAAAATATGAGAGGAAAAGAGGCTGATGCTGACGATGAAACTTCACTCACTACTTTTACTCGTAGTGCGAGTTTCGCACTGTATCTTCAATGGGGATTGTACACGGACAAGTGTGCGTAGGACGGAAAAGAAACTGTCCCTCTACGATGATTTTCTGCCACCCACAAACAGTTGTCTCCCAGGAATTCTCTACGCTTTTCCTGTCTTGTCTTGTCTCTCCATCTGCTATTTTTGGACTCGGTATTATTATTATTATTATTTGACAGGTTGTCAACTGTTCCGTTGGATCTCAATTCACAATTCTCAATTCTAAATTCCCAATTCTCACTTGCCAATTGTCATGTGCAATGTACAAGTAACAGTTATTTGTTACCGTAGAGAACCCTAATACTGTACAGCCAACTATTTCTTCCTTCTTGTTACCTTGATAGTATACGCATGTTAAAAGTTGGGCTAATGAGCTTAGTTAAAGTCTGTAGATCAGAAATTTCCTTGTTCAATAAGCCCAGGAAATTAAAATTTGGCCCTCGCAATTAATTGCAATTAACTAAAATGTGCGAGTCCTAATACTGTACATGGGTTCCCTAATACTGTACACTCCCTTAAAATTATTAATAAACGGCTCAAAATCAGTTATAGTCCCCTAAAAAGGATTAAAATAAGTATATTCGGTCATTTTCTACCCTAATTTGTGGTTAGTTTTTTGAAAATCCGTTTAATTACACCTTAATTGCAATTTTTGTTAATCACAATTAAATCTATAGTATCTTAAGTCCTATGTATCAAAACTCATCTTTTTAGAAATTTTATGAGTTTTGAAAGTGTAATAATACTTTTTAATAAAAAAATAATCAATTTTAGCGTTTTAAACTACCTTTAGTTAATTGTAGTTAATGTAATTACGATTAAATCGTACTTTAAACTGTAAAAAATGTATAATTATCGTAAGAATACTTCGAGTTTTTATGTTTTAAGTGATTTCTAATGATTTTGAGTTGAGAACAGATGTTAATTAACTGTGACACAACAAGAAAGATCATTTTGTGTGGATTCTCCTATGCTTTATATGGGAATACATACTGTACAGTATTAGGGCACTTTCACAAAAATATCAGACTCGTTTTTCAAAAAATTGCCAAAAATCGAAAAGTGGTCGGACAAAAAAACTGAGCATACGGTGTCACAGGGAATCGCTTCAAGTTTGAGTGACTAGAATTTCAATAATTTTTATTATGATTTGGTATGTTTTTGGGAACTCTTTTTGCAAAGTAAAAAAATCATGATTTTATACACTTTAACTTCCAAGCATTAAATAAAATTAACTAATTATAGTTAGGTGACAAAACTTGTACCATTTAAAAGAGCATGTTTTAAAACCCTAGTCTGCGTTTCGGCAGTTTTCAAATCTTTAAGGCAAGGCGTAAAAAAGAAATTAAAAATTAAAGAGAGGTGTACAGTATTAGGACGCCCTGTACAGTATAAGGGCTCTCTACGGTACAACGTACATCCTACATGTATAATATACAGTATTTTGTACAGTGGGAAGTGTAAAGCTATGTGGATTTCCACTATGACCACCACTTTCTTTCCAGCGTAGATACTGTATAAACTGCATGCATTTGGATGCAAGTCTCAAGTACTCAAATCCAAACTAGCTTTAGAGTAGTAGAGACTTTTATACAGTGCATTATTATACATACATTGTACATTATAAAAGGTATACAGTATACATAATACATAATAAAGAAAGAGATATGAATAGAAAAGCGAGGGAGAGTTGTGCAAGATGCAAGTTGTGCGAGGAGTTCTAGTTTCTAGTTATAAAGTCTAGTTGTAGTTGTAGTTGTAGAAAATGAGGTAGTAAAACCTGTATACTTCATATTGTATGAATAAGAACCTGACCGGACGACAGCTAGAATGAAAATGAGAATGAAAAGAGAAAGAGAAGTGTTAGTGTTTTTGGACTGTTGCTTTCAGTTCAACTCAACTGAATGCAGAATCTAGAATAGAATAGAATAGAGTAGAATGGAGAATGGACAAGTGCATCACCCGGGTTTTGTGTGAGGATTCCTTCTGGATGGACAGACAGAAAGCAGTTTCCTCTTTGTACTTTGTACTTTGTACTGGTTTCTCACCACCGTAAAGCTTGCAAAGAGTAAAGAGTAAAGTGTAAAGTACCAAAACCAGAACCAGTTGAACAGTGAGCACTGAGCACTGAGCACTAAACAGGGAAGAGAGGGAGCATTATCTACCTGCCACAGCCAAAATCAACGCCAACGCCAACACCAACAATCCCTTTGTCCCAATTTTCATTCATTCTTCCATTCATTCAGTAACAGTCTTTCATCCTGTAAAATAAGTCCTCGTCATAATCATCCGTGATCACTGTACACTATATAATGTACACTGTACAATGTACATATAGCTACACGTATTTATTATGTATACCTTTTGATACCTTTTGATACTAATTTTTTCTACAAAAAAGCTCGGACGTGTACATGATACGGCTGAAATGTATTTCACAGGTATTAGTCATCTATTATTATCAGTATAATATGGGATATAGAATAGAGAATACAGATATTATTACATTAAATGGTTTAATAGCTTTCCTCACTCCTCTCACCGTCACCGTCAGTCCTCAGTCAGCCACTTAACAAACTTTTTAACTTTTAACACCATACACCATCAACCAACAAATTCTAGCAAATACAAACAAATAAAATATAATATCATGTAAATGGTAAATGGAATGAAATTAAATGAAATGAAGAATGCAAAATGGGGTTTTTTTATCTTATTATTATTATTATTGTTAAAAATCGTTATCATTATCATTTTCTCTTGTTCTCTTTCCTTGTGTAAAAAAAAACAAATGCAAATGCAAATTTGTTGAGATCATTTCCAAACATCTACATCAACATCAAAGTATTTAATGGAGCTTTAGACATTGTTGATTTTACAACTACTACTTAGACTATGACTATGACTATGAGTAAGAGTATGATTATGAATACGAGAGCAGGAGTGTTTGTTTCTGAGTGTGAGTGGTTAAATGTTTGAGTTTTTATTTGTTACCTCAAGCCTCAAGCAAATAGATTAAAAGTCCACATCAGACAACAGAACAGAATTCACAAGTCACAAAAAAAAACTTCTGACTAATTACACGTAAATATTTTAATGATTTTTGCTGCAAGTGTCAATAAAATAAAGGCTTAGCATTTACCAAAATCCAAACACAAACATGCTCACATTTTTGTCAGCTTTTTTATGACATTTTACCATTTTATTCCGTATTCCATAGGAAATAAGAATATGAACATTATTCTGCGTACTGTGTAAATGTTCAATGTTCAGTGTTCAATGCTCATGATGTTTTTAGGAAAATGAATAGCTCGGAGGAAAATAACAGAAAATGTATAATGTATAGACTATAGACAGAGAGATAGAGAATAATACTTTTGGTACATGTTACAAGTTACATGGAAATGGAAATGGATATTAGAGAAAAGTACCATGCTTTTAATGATTAGGATGAAGAGGAGAAAAAACCCCAAAAAACTCTGAAAGCTGAGTCGACTCAATTCAAAGTCAGCAAAAATACATGTATTCCTTTCTCATTTTCTATGTTAATTTGGCAATTTACATTAAAAGTAATTGTTTATTTAGCTTTAGTATTTGGTATTTAGTATTTAGTAAAACGTATCGTCGAGAGTGTACAAAATATATTGTATAAAATACAGAGAGTACATTGTAAGTTGTACAATTGAGGCTCTCAAGTCTAGAATCTCGAGAACAATTAATAATAATTAATATGCACACAGCATTTTCTCAACATTTCATTTCATTTAGTTATAGCTTTTTTTTCATGGGCAAAATCTCTTTCTCAAATCTCTCTCCCTCCTCCCAAATCTCTTGAGTACGCTGTACTCCGTACTGAGTACTGAGTAGAGACGATGAGTACACGTTACATGTATCTCTATCCAATGACTAAATTTTTAAATGGTAATTATGATATTATGATTGTGATTGTATATTGTGTATTTTGTATTGTGGAAGCGTACCTAAAGGGAAATTGTAGAGATGTAGATACATGAATGTTTCAAGTATTTATTGTACAATGTAGTTACAATGTACACAAAATGCAAACCTTGTTTTGAGTTTCGAGTTCATAGCTTCGATTATCTCTGTAATAACCGTATTTCATATTTCATAGTTTCTGAATTTTGTATTTTTCTGTAAAATATTTGAGTACTGCTTAAATAGTAAATAGTAAATATCATATAGCCTATAGTATATGGATTTTTGTAGTAATAATGTATCACTTGAGACTTGAGTGAGTGAACGAAATCAGAATCAGAATTCAGTGTTAAACTCAACAATACTAATAACAAGAGAGAGGGAGACATGAGACATCGTGGTCATAATAATTTCCCAAGAAGAGGAAAAAAGTTAATTTGAAGACAAAAGACAAAATGCATGTCACCATTCATTATGGAAATGTTGCTAAATTACTTTACTATCTAGATTCTAGATTCTAGAATCTTGATAAAAATTAAGATGAAAAAAAAACCTCTCGCTCTCGGAACCTCGGAACTAAATACACTTTTTCTCCTTCTCGTTGGAAATTCAAAATTCAGTGAGCTTTTCTTGTCTTTACATTTTAGATTTTAGACATTTTACAAAAAGTCTACAGATAAAATAAGTGCATTTATGAGAAATATTGCCGCAGTACTTTATACAGAACTTGAAGCATTTTGCATTTTTTCTCCTCATTTTCTTAAAGCTGATAATAAAACTACCATCGAGTTTCAAGTAGCCATCTTAATTTTACCTATTTTACAAAAAACTTTGTTCGGTCGCCTTGATATTTGATATTTTTTGCCTCCGTCTCTTGTACGCATTTTAAGTAAATTATTATCTAATCCATCCATCAATTGAATTTACAATTACGAATTACGGTAGCGAGGAGGACGGACAAGAAGATGGAAATGGAAAATGAGCATGGGCACACAATAACATTGTGGAAATTTTTGGTTATGAATAGATGAAACATTGACATTTCAAAACAGAGTGCTTAAAAAAAGTTGACTCTTGACTCTAGCGTAAACAATGTAATGTATTTAGTATTTACGCTCCCGGATCCGGAGTTTCAGATCTCGGATCTCGGATCTGCATCTTTTCACCCTCTTCCAATTTTCATACAAACTGAATTTTCTATTTAAATTGAGGAACAACACACAGACAACAGACAATACAATACACAGCCCGGCTTGGTGTATTGTGTATTGCAGTACACTGCTCAATTTCATCTCATATTTTATGTATGCATCAATTCTCCAAAAAAAGTAGATAAAATATGCATACATTACATTATGATTTGATATACACAGTATAAAGTATAAAGAATAAAAGTATAAAAGGGCTGGAATGAATCAAGTTTCAAGTTGAAGTCAACATTTTTGTACCCTTCTTAAAAAATACTTTGTATTGTGTGGAATTGTACATTTTTGAATTGTGTAATGTGTAATGTGACAGTTTTTATTGACATTGAAATTAGACTATATTCACAATTCATAGTGGAAAATGTGAATACGATTCACAATTCACAGTTTCATTCTCCATTATTTTTCCCATTCTCTATTCTGTATTCTTTACTCTGTATTTCAGTCATTCAGAGAGAGAGAGAGAGTTTGTGGATCGAGATCAAAAAATTTAAATAATGGATTATGCTCATGTACATCTTCCCCATAAATACAAACTACAAACATACATACCATCTACACTGTACAATACTGTGCATTTTATATGCTCAATCCTCAATCCTCATAGTGTAAAGTGTAAAGGTTTGAGCCAAATTTATTTACAAAGGGAAAAAACTGAAACTGAAACTGAAAAAGACACGGAGCGACAGAGAGAGAGAGAGAGTGAGAGAACATAAAAGAGAGGGAATCCTTTTTTCCATATTGACTATCTGTATCATGTACAATAATATAATAACATAATACATAATATAGCGTTTATACTCGACTGTATCATTTTTATCCTGACCTTGAGATTTAAGACTCAACATTCAACATACAACATACAAAACGTACATAGTATTTTATATCATGCTCAATGCTCAATCCTCAGTTTATTCTTTATACATGATACCATGATATTTGATGTGCATGTGAATGGGTTCTCTTTTTTTGGAAAACATTAGTGTTATGGATTGTATGATATGATATCATATGATATAATAGAATAATAGTAGGTTTTGAATAAATAAATTCCGTCAAAAATTACATGTATAAATAAATGGCTCTGTATAGTTTCTCCAGTCATCCAGTATCCAGTATTCGTGGGGTTTTCAAATCAACTACTGTGTCTGTGTATGCTTTTATTTACTATTTACTATTTACAATAGGATGCGGTGTGATGTGTGATGCATCATACAGTAGCATGAGAAAATACACTCAAGCGCAGCAAACAACCATCAAAAAGGGGGAAAGAAAGAATCTTTGACTTTTTGACGTTCATGTTCAATGTTCGCTGTTCATAGTTCATAGTTCAATGGTCAATTTGTTGACTTTATACTTTATTTCTGATGAACATTTTGCACCATTTTTGGTTTCGGTTTCGTTATTCATGTATGAAAATACATGTATGACGTGTTTGAAAAAATCTAGGTTTATTGAGAATTGAGATGTCTTAAAATTAATGCTAATAGTAAAATACTTGGTTTGCCTATGACTTTTTGGGTGAGGAATAAATGTAGAGAAAAAAGGGGAACAAATAAATTGAAAGGCGAAAGGAAGAGTCAAAAAATAGAGTGGACTTGGTTTTGGTCTCAGTTTATTGTAGATTGTGTAGATTGTAATAGTTTTTATTTAGCTGTAGAATCTAGACGGATGGATGGATAGATCTGAAATGGGTGGTTGGGTTTACTTTGGTTTGCTTTGGTTTGAATTTTGGATGCAAAAAGAGTACATTGAGAAGAAGAAGAAGAAGAACAAGTTAAATAAAAAAAAAAGTGTGATGCGTTGATCATGCGATGTGTTATGTAAGAAAAAGGGAACAGGGGAAAGAAAGAAAGAGAGAAGACGAAGTAAGTAGAAGTATAAAAGTAGAAGGTTTTTGGCCAATAAATACTGCACTTCCGAGGTGTATTCGCTTCAAAAAATCCTCCCAGGAAGTTGATAATCGGTAACTCTCACGAAATTTAGCCTGATCTGTATACATTTTACGGGACTAAAAGGCAAAAACACAAAACACAAGGCACAAGGGAAGAAGAAAATGTGAGCTGGTGAGCTTCACTTAGCTTACATTGCTTACATTTCTTATGTGTATTATATATTATATAAAATATAAAGGTTAGTGTAAGCGTAAATCCACCATTAGATAATGTGTAATATGCATATGTACACACATCATTTAGAATATTATCATCTATCGTCCTTCGTGTATATATTATCTTATATTATACTGTGGATTGTGTATTGTATTGTGTATTGTGTATCGTGTAATAAAGAGGAGAGACAAGCGGTTGGGAGCTCATCATCTTTTCTCATTCAGCCGAAATCTCTTCCAATCAGCGTGATACACTATAATATCGTTATATTGTTCAAAGAACCCAGAAAAGAAGAAGAAGAAATAAATGCATCACATTTATGTCTACATCATTCTCTTCTCTGTCTTCTTCTCCATTCTCCGTCTAACCAATTCACGTCAATTTTATGTGCTAGCCACTGTGCACTGTGCACTGTATACATGTAGAATATAGAATATAGTCTATTTTCTATATTCCATTTTCCATACTTGATGTATTCTCTCCCGTGCACTAGATACTAGATACTAGATATATGATATATTATGATGCATGCAATATTTATTTATATCAACTGGGAAAATATAAAATGTAAATTGTAGAGAAAAAACAAAAAAGATGTATACATTAGAAATACAAAATACAGAATACAGAAAATTTCCACTTTTCCCTGATGATGATGATGATGGTGATGCTCTCAGTAATATTAAGAATACAAATATGAATATGAATATGAATATGTATATTTCTTATTTTGTCTTATTTTATTTTATCGTCTTCGTCTTAGCGTATACATACACTCATGTCTTACATAAATTTATTGTGTCTGCGTAACCGGAACGCGAACGAAGGAACGCAAAACACCAACATTAGCCTATGCATAGGACCGTAAATTTCTCTCCCTATTGTGAATATCAAATTATCTTGCTCGTGCAGGCACTCTCCGACGTCTTTCCCATCCATTGCTTCTCCCTCTTTACCTTCTTCTACCTCTTCTTCTTCTACTTTGGTTTGGTTTGAATGCTTGCTCACTGTTCACTGTTCACCTTAGCTTCGCTTAGCCAACTTCCAACTTGTAAAGTCTAGTATAAAATATAAAATAAATAGATGCAACAACTAATAAAACTCATTTCAAATTTTGTTATAGTCAATAGTCAATATAAATATAGTCAGTAGTCAGTAGTCAGGTAAAGCAAACACATTGTACAGTAGTTATTTATGTAATAATAATGACAATGATCAAGGTTGGTATTATTTGTCTTTGTATATGAGTAAAAAGTAAAAAGTATGAGGGAACAAAAAGAAGATGGAAAAAATACTTATTATTGAACGGATTGCATACAGCAGTACAAATTGTACAAATCTCAATTTTCTTTTTCGTCGCTTCTTTCTACAGTCTACAGTCTACAGTCTGAAGACTGAATTATGAAGTATGAAGTCTGTACATCACAAATTGTCCATTGAATCTGCTCATCAATTGTCTATCAAAAACTTGAACTCCTTCAAGTTCACCGCAGAATCGGCAAAAAAATAGATGATATGATTCATTTTCCAACATTATTAATGTGTTCAATGCTCAATGCTCAATCTTTTATCTTTAAACTTCAAACTTGTGCTGTAATAATAATAATACATGTGTGTATTGTGTATAACACGGTAGCTCCGCACTCCACATCAGTATCAGCTTCGGCTTCGGCAAGAGTAAACAATCTATACACATCATTTAAAATATTGCTGTGGGCAATTATGTGTACGCTCAAGCCATTAGCCATGTTCCATTGTATTGCCCATTGTATTGTAAAAAGTAAAAAGTCTCTGTATTCTCTATTGTAGATTCTAGATGTGCAAAGTATTAACTCGAGCGCGATAGGTTTTTTTTCAACTTTTTAAATGAAATTTCAAGGCATAGCCAATCATTCAAGATTCAAGATTCATTATTGAGAATTGAGAATTGAGTATTCAGTATTCAGCATTCAGTATTTTGTCATGAATGACGTACTGCATTTTGTATTTTTTATATTGGATATAAAGTATTGTAGATTGTCGAAATTTTATATTACGTATTAGATATTCAATGTTCAATGTTAACGTGATTTGTTCTATTCTCCATTCCCCATACATCATAGATTATAGGACGGTGTAAAAAATACAAATACAAATGGAGGAGATAGATGAACAGATAGATAGAAGATACAAGATGAATGCTCGTGTTTGTGTATACTGTGTATTTTGAATTTAGTATTTAGTATTTTGTATGTGGGAGAATTACCTAAGAAAAAGAAAAAAGGCAAAATGTATTTTTTCCCCTCTTGTGGCTTTCAATTGTCAGTCTGACAGTCTGATTGAATTATGGGGAATAAAATTATACATTTAATTTCCTTCTACGTTCCATCTTGCTAATACAAATGTCAACGTGTACTTTATATCTTATATCTTATAGCTATCTGTATAATATGTAATATGCATGAGTACAATGTTGTTGCTGTTGTTGTTGATGATGCTGATGATGGTGGTGCCGGTTGGCAATCATCCATTGTGCACAGTACACAACCTGCATACTGTATAATAAGCTTAAAGCTTACTATTTGCTATCGTGCATAAGTTCACCAAACACCAAACACAGAATCAGCTTAAATAACATGACAATTCTCAACAAACACAACTTATATACAAAATCCCTGTAAACTAAAAATGTTATTTTTCTCTCAAAAAGTCGTGTCATATAGTTGTACATTTTATATTTTATATAATAATATATAATATATAATGCATATTTGTGAGTAATGTGATGATGTGATGTGTTATTCTCATTTTATATTGAATCATTCTCCTTGTTTAAGACATTCAGAGTTGGTGTTGGTAGTTGATGGCGTTGGCGGATTGTACATTGTATATTGCATATATTTTGGAATTGAAAGATGAAAGACATGTTTTGTCGTAGAATGGGAAGAATTGTCAAAACCCTACACAAGTACACAACTTGGATGTAGATTGTAGATATCATTTTTCATATTTTGTACATAATAAATACTACGGGAAATTTATATTGTGGTCGATAATTGGAATTTGCAATTGATATGATATATTATATTATGATATACGAATACGATATACATGATACAATATACATGCAATATTATAATTTATAATTTATGGAGTTGAAAAAATGCAAACTAGTAAATGTTCAGAGTTCTGAATTCTGATAGTTCTCAGCAGTGTCACAAGACAATAGTAATAATAATTATCGTTAAAAATGAAATATTTCATTGTTTATCATAATATTAATAAAATAAAATAGGAAATACCTGCCCATTGTTTATTGGTCTGGTTCTGATACTGGTTCTGGTTTTGGTTTTGGTTCTTCTCATTCTCTTACCTATACATTGTACATTGTACATACTTGTGTATCATATTTATTGTAATATTTCTTTAGTGTTATTATTATTATTATTGTTCTGGTTTCCCGTTCCGTTGACTTTGGCTACGAATATGACTATGACTAGGACTTTGACGTTAAAGTCAACTGATTGTGGAAGAACAAGTATTATCAAGTACTTTTAATGCTTGATACTTGATTCTTGAGTCTCGAGTCTCGAGTCTTGATTCGTCGTGTCAAGGAGTTGTCATTTGAATGAGCTGGAAAATACAGTAGTTGGCGTGTTCTCTCATTTTCTTTCAGAATTTTCTCGTCCCATCACCCTTCAACAATACAAATACAAATACCAAATACCCATACCCATACATACACACTAGAAAACACACATACAAATAAATAATAACCATCGCAGTTGATGAAGAAAACAATAATATTACACATTACACACTGCATATTACATTTGAAATTTGAAATTGAATGGAGAAATTGGGCTTGGGTTGGAAATTGGAAGTTGGAAGAGGAATTGTAATTGCAATAATATAGAATAATATGGAATGGCAATTGAATTGAAACGGTCATGAGTTTTTCAAGACTCAAGACGATGAGGATGACGATTGGAAATTCAAATTCAAAATTCAGTGTGCATAAAAAGTATTTGCATGTTAAGTGGATAAAGTATTAAGTATACGAGGGGTAAAGGGAGTAGCAACTACTATTGGTGGTGGTGGTGGTGGTGGTAAATTGTGGATACAAGCGTAATAAAATAACTAGTGTAATATCTGTAATGAGCATGTGTCAAGCAAGTTAAGTTCTATTCTATTCTTTTGTAAGTTGTAATGAATATATAGTTGGATAGATTTTTTCTGTGAAATGAATAACGAATAAGTACCCACAACATACATACGCATTACACATTATTCCCCATTCATTCAAACAGAACCAAGAACGAAAAGCCAAGCTCTGACAGTCCACATAACTCTGCCCGTCTTCCACTAGCTTCTTTTTCTTCTTATTTTGCTCCTAGTTGTTGTTGTTGTTGACTGACATATGGTATGATATTGTATTGTATCATGTATTTTGTTGGGTATTGAGCAACCGATAGGTATTTTGTATTTTATATGCATGTACTGTCACTGTCACTGTCTAAAGATATCGTATCATGTATCATGTATCGTGTAATATTTAGCATGCATACAATATATTTCTATCTCGCTTTGAGTCATAAACTAGCACATCACATGCCATGCCATGCCATACATATGTACAAAATACAATAGTATAAAATAGTTGGAGGAGCAACGCCAATGTAATATGTAATATAATGCAAACGAATAAAAAAAGAAAAGACAAGACAAAAAAAAACTAGATTGGGAATAATATCTAAGGAAACGGAAAGAATCCGTTCAACTTGACCGAATACAAACAAAGGTTGGAAAATTTTTCACCAGTTCTATCTGTTCAAAGCTCTACAAATATAAAATATAGTGGTGCATGTGTGTTCACTCCTGCTGCTCACTCTTCACTCTTTCCAGAGATACTGATGATAGTATTAGAATTGGTATTAGTAATATCAGTATTATATTAGTGGTAGTATTAGTTTCAGTTTCAGTATGTAATATGTGGTGCATGCACTTTTAACTTTTAAACGTGAGACAATTGACTGGTTGAACGGAAATAAGAGATAAACTCCCTCCTCCACCTCTTTTCTCACTAACTACATACTACATAGATGTGAGCATGTAATATATTGATGTACACTGAACACTGAACAGGTGTATGCATGGTATAAAATATCTAACATGTGGACCTATAAAATTATAAAGTGTACAGTGTACACTTTACAGCATATGCATTATGCATGTGTATTTGGAAGGTTGACTTTTATTGACCGGAGGGCGAAGCCCGGAGGTCCATTTCGGCGTTTGACCAAAAAAATGTAAACTTTTTTCCGCTTACCGGGACATCTTTTTTGGTGTGTAAACTTTTTTGATGTTATATTTAAATCGGAAAAATTTGGTTTTTTTCGCATACCGGGACATCTTTTTTGGTGTGTAAACTTTTTTGATGTAATATTTAAATCGGAAAAATTTTGTTTTTTTTTCGCATACCGGGACATCTTTTTTGGTGTGTAAGCTTTTTTGATTTAATATTTAAATCGG
>JABASP010000459.1:0-52714 GCA_019776565.1 Sminthurinus signatus
ACTATACTAGCTCTATATTCCAATACTTACCTGTACTATAGTTTCTAGAGTATACATAGAAGAGTACAGATAATTTGGTTAGAGCATTATGCATATGAGATAGTCAAATAAGCCACGATATCAAGAGAGATACTGAGAGAACACCCGAGAGTGTGGGGTGTACTTATTTTGGGGTCTGAAAATCTGGCAACTATAACTATGCATGTCCAATCCCAATCCCAATGTCCGTGTCATCTGTAGAAATAGAAGTGTAGAGATTTGTTCACTTTGAAACTGAGATTGAGATTTGGTATTTGGTAAAATGTACACAATATCTTTCAAGTTAAATACAAAATGTACAAATGGAAAATAGAAATGGAGGATCGAGGACGGATGATTGAGAATGGAGAATGGAGAATGGAGAAAAAAGGAAAAGGCAACCGCCGTTGTTTTAGTCATTCAATACTCAATACGTTCCTTTTCTTTTTCATAATCTAAACAAACATTCCTCACAAAGTTTTAGGTTAAGCATCAAGTATAATATCTAATATCAATTTCCTACACTTTGAACGTATACAGTGTAGAATCTGGAATTTAGACTACCCACGATTTACACTATAGGAAAAGGCTCAGCTTCTGAAGCATGTATATTGTATATTTTTATGTATATTTATTTCTTATACGCAGTTATATTGATAAAGGATCATGGAAATAGAAAATGAATCGCGATTGTAAATATTCCTTTTCCTTCATCTTGTTTCATGTGGGTGGCTCAAAATTCTATATTGAATATGGCAGACAAAACATATTTAGTTTTGTTACGGAACAAGAACAAGAAAAATAGAAAAAAGGCCTCATTACTCCGTTCTACTATTTTAATATTCTAATAAATGTAATAAAGTGTGTAATCAGTATAAAGATCAGAGGAAAGATCAAAGAAAAAATCCGGGGTTCCTCTAATGTCTAAAAAAACAATCAATCTTTCTCTTTTACTCCTACATAAAAAATAAAAAATAAAAAACGTAATGTATTAAATAAAAGCTACTTATCACACATTACATATCTAATCGAGTCTAATCTAATTAAATCAATTGAGTAAATTCCTACATTGTTCTTCACACAGATGCTTTGATTCTGATTCTGATATTGATATTGATGTTGATAAATGAGCTTGGCATTTGAATTTGAATTTTTAATCACAATCAGAAGGAGAATCAGCCAAATTTTCCCACCACCTAGAAAAAGTAGAAACTAAAAAGATCCAACTTTGATTCAAAATTCAAATCATTGAAGAGAAAATAGAAAAAACCCACAAAAGTTGTACAAACGTTTTTGATGTGTGGTTAATCTGTCCAAATCAGACACCAAACCAAATCAAAGCCCGAACTGAAATTGAAACTGATGTGAGAAAAGTTTTAACAAACGAGTGGAATTCTAAATTATTGGATTGTCAATGTGTGTTGTGTTTTGTGTTTTGTATTTTGTGGTGTGGTGTGTGGCCTGAGAGCTGAAGGAGTTGAGTATTGAGTAAATAGAAAATAGAAAAGTAGTCAGAGAGAATATTGTGATGCAAATGTGTCCACAGCCAAACCAACATCAGCATCATCATTAGCATTAGCATCAACATCGACATTGACATCAAAGTAGTTTGTACTTTGTAAATAGGAGAAACAAATTATTTAGTTTCGGTTGGTTTCGACTTTGTGTGGTGGAAAAATGTCGGCTTGATTCTCGACTCTCAGTTCTCTCTATTGATACGATCGACTCTCTCATCATCTGTACACTTAATAGTTAATGTTTAATGTCGACCGTCGAATGTGGAGGTACTTTTCTTCCTGTAGATTGTCGCTTGTAGCTCGTAGTTTGTAGGTACATTCGTTCTTCATTTTGCTGACGATAAGAATACTAAAATGGAAAATGAAAACAAAAAGTGGCCTTTTGGGTTGATTTTCCTTTTAGTTTTTGGTTGTGGTTTAACATTTAACATACTCCGAGTCCGACTCCTGTACTTTTGTATTTGTATTTTGTATTTGTATTTGTACAGAGAAAGAAAGTTGGGTTTAAAGCTTAAAGTGTCAACCATCGGGATATTCCTGTTCGTATTTCGTATGTGTGTTTGTCACGGCCGGAAGATTGATCGACCTGTTTTCTATACCGAATGAGTAATGACTGTTTTTCTCCTCTCTGTCTCTCCCTCTCTTTTGCTCCTCTGCTCTTCACTTCTGTCCTCTTCTGTGACCATGTACAATGTACATTTTACATACAGCTTGTAGGAGTCATTCTTTTTAAACAAAATAAAATTCTTGTTACTTCTTGTTTTTTCATCCTCCTCCTCCATCTTTTCCATTTGCTCCTTTGCTCCTTTTTCTAATGACGCCGGATCCCATTTATACTAAATACTAAATACTAAATATGGTTACAACTTTTCACTTTTTCAAGTATGAAGTACAACCGCAGAATCATCATGAATTCAATTCAATATTTTCCCCATCTCCCGTCTTGGAAAGCTGCATCATCAGTTACTAGTTGATAGATATTTTCCTACGTTGCACATTGCATATTGTACACTGAATATTATTATTATTATTATTAATAATAATGATACAAGTAGTAATGACAGTCATAATTTAATAATAACAAGAAAAATGTCAGTGCGGTTGACAGTTCAACTGGAAACTTGAAAATAAACTAATCAATCTTGTTTCAGACTTTGACTTTAGAGTCTTTAGTCTGTAGAGTCGTGTGAATGTGAATCTGAATGTGCATTTTTTCTTTAACTTTTCTGTCTTGAATCTTGAGACAGTCTTAAACTTGCCCTTAATTTCATTTGGTGAATTCCCCTTTTTTTCTAAATAATACACAAATACAAATACAAAATACAATGGAATCACAGAAAATACTCTGCCGAATACAGATGAAAGGAATTCTGGGAATAAAGGTCCGCTTTGTTATTGTCTAGATTCTTGATCCTTGAGAACTTTTCCAATCTTCAACTCCAAACTCCAAACTAAACCACAAGAAAAAATTCCAAAGGAAAAAATGTACAAAATAGATAAAGAGGAAAGAGGAAAAAGCTAAGAGTAAGGAGTACGGTAATTAAAATCATTAAAGAATTATCTTTGTGCAGAAAGGAGAAAAAAAGGAAACGATTAAACTACTTATGTCACATTATTTTACTACATTCTGGATTCTAGAATGTGTTACATGTATTGTGTATTGCCTAATGTGGAAAGATATCTAGAAAAAAAAAGAAAAAAAGAAGGGGAAAAAATACAAAACTGTATTATCTTAATCTTTCCTCTCGTCGTCTTTCATTCTTTCTTTCTTTCTGGAACAGTTGAGGGAAAAAAAGGAGCTGGAAGAGTTCCAGTTGTCTGGATTCCAAATTTGATATCAAAATTCACATTGAATTGAATGGAATGAGAATGGAGAATGAAAAACGGAGGCTCCTAGAATTTTTTTACACATGGTTTTTACTTTGACTCCGTTTTCTGTTTTCGCCTCCGTTTCACTGCATTGCTTCTGCACTATTTCGCATCATCATCATCCGTCTCTCTACTTTTTTTAGTTTATATTTTACTTCTACACATTTTTACACTGAGGATAATGAGCTCCCATTTTTTCCAGCAGCAGTAGTCAACATTCAACATCAAGAATTGAGAATTGAGACAAGAGTCACTTAGTTAAAAAGCATAGAGTGTTTAAAACTCGAGTATTTTGCGGTCTATTATCAAAAACATTTCATCTCTTGATATTATTTTTCATAGCCCTGCGCTTTAAATAGTCAAAGTCATCATCTTCATTTCCTCGCGGCTCATTTCATATTTGATATTAGCTTATCTGTAGACCGGAACTGGAACTGGAATAGGAACTCGAGTCAAAAACTAAATGTGGAAATGAATTTACAATTCATCTACCTCTTGAGAAAAAGATGATGCTGAAAGATGAAAAAAAAAGAAAAAGAGAGGATTCTCAAAATCTTATTTAGATCATGATTCTTATTTTTCCAAAATGTAATTAAAGATTAAAAGATAAATTTCAATGAGATGGTTTGAATTTTCCCTGATTTCATTTTGATTTTATTAGATCGTTGAATGAATTTATGAATGAAGAAGGGAAATAACTTCATTAACATGAAAGTTAAGAGGAAAAACATGATGATAATCATTTTTTTTCCTTTGCAAAGGTACAATCTACAATCTCTTTTAATATTTAATTTTAAACACGTGCCTCGTACTTTGTACCTTTGAATTTTTTATGTTCTCACTTTGAATTTGGACTTTTCACGCCTTTTTTATCCATTGAGAATTTTTTGATGAAAAAAAAGAAGGCTCTTCATGTGAAAACCACCGACTTTCGGTTTCAGTTTTGGTTTTGGTTTGTGGTGAAGCTTTTTTGTACATTGTACATGCATTATAAATTATAAATTATAATATCATGTTGACAAAGCGTCAAATGTCGTGTCTATATATTAATACCATAAACCGTAACGAGAGTAAAGAATAAAAAGTGGCCACAAAATAACATAATGAAATGTCACCTCCTGCGTGAGAACTTTTTTCTTGTGCAGCATGTGTATTTTTTGAATTTAAGTGGAAAGTAGAATCAACTCTTTTCTCTTTTCATACCAGTTCAATCCAATCCAATTTTAAGTGGATTAAGAAAAAAAAAAAAAGAAAGAAAGAAAAGGAAACCACAGACACAACATTTTGCTGTCGTCTGTCGTGGAAAAGTTTGTCCACATAAAGTATGAAGTATAAAGTATAAACCATGGACATATTTTATATTTTATACTTTACCTGGAAATATGATAAAATATCATGACTATCATAATTTTTCTATGGAAAAATATCTATCTACAAAGAGTGAAGAGACTTGAAATGGGGAAACCCGTGTGTCTTTTGATATCATAATATAAAAATGTAAGAAAGCTGTAGCAAGTTTGTGAATTGTGAATATTTCTTCACAATAATAATAATAATAATAATAATAATAATGCAGATGAGTAGAAGTAAAAGTAAAAGTCAGGTCTACATTTTCCTCTATTTTTGATTCTTTAACAAAGTTGAATTTGGAAATGTCGAGAGTCGACAGTCTTCTTCTTTCACTAACTTGTCCAAGTCAAACTGGAAGTCGAAGTCGTAGTCGTAGTCGAATGTGAACTGGCAAAGGAATAAAAAGAACAAAAAGAAAGGAGTGTTCACTCTCCCATAAATTTTCAACTTCGACTTCAACTTCAACTTGAAAGAAGAAAAAGATACGGAAGAAGGAAACCCAAAGAAAAGGTACCACAAACCCAAAGTATAATAATAATAATAAGACATATTATGCAAAAGAATTTGTACCCTTCACGCACATATGCGTAGTGCGTAGACTGTAGACTGTAGACAGGCAGATACATTTTATATTTTATGTATAGGTATATAGTATATAGGGCACAAGAAATAGAGAGAAAGAGGATGAAAAGTTTGCGAGAAAATTGCGGTTTTTCTCGTGTGACGGCGATGGCTTTTGTGTGTGTGACTTTTGTTGATAGTTGATACGCATATCTAAAATATACTTTGTACACAGTATACAGTTGCTCTCTTTCTTCCCTTGTCGAATTTCTCGTCTTTTCCCTTTTCTTACGTCTTCATTCGTCTTGAGTCTAGAATCTAGAGTCTAGAGTCTTGAGTCTTGACTTTTCACAACTCAATTCAACACTGTGTTTTGTGTTTGGTGTACCTCGGAGTTCTGAATGGAATGGTGAAAAATTGACAGAGGCGAGAAACGTACAGACTACAGACATAATCACACAATGCAGTGGAATACGCAATACTTACATAATAATATGGCTTAATACAGTTTGAAAGTGTCGATAGGAATGAAAACTGGAAGTTGCGGAACAAGTCCAAATTCCATTTCAAATCGATGATAGTGAAAGAGAAATTGTGCCAAAACCACCAAAACTAACACCATTTCCTCTGTCTGTCTTTCTGTCGGTCTGTATGACCCTGTATTTTACTTTTGCCTGTTCGTTCTTCATTGTTTATTGTTCATTCCGCGGAAGCTTCTCATCAAAAGTCTCCGCACACTTTTGAAACCTTGCGTTTTTAATTCATTCTTATATTTTATATTTTGTATTTTACGTTCAAGATTCAAGTACCAGAGTACAGGTAATTTCAAAAATTCAATGCAAGAGGAAAAAGGCGTGATTTTGATGTTAAAGATTTTATGAGCGTTAAATTCTGCAAACTTTCAACATTCAAACATTTATCATCATGTTATCATGATACGCATAATTTATACCATAGTTTTTCATCATCATCCTCTGTGTTTTTGTGAGTATAGAAAACAAGTTTGTTTCCGATTTCCGATAAGATATCCGTATCCGATATCCATATCCAAGTAATCCAAGTAATCTGGCTGTGGGCTACAGACAAAATTTTACTTGTTCTTTACTGTGAAAATGAGTGGTGGACTGTGGACTGGATTCTGGATTTTACTTGTAAAGAATAAAGAATAAAGACAGAGGGGAGAAAAGAGGCAGAGGTCTGACACATAATAGAATTGATTTCTAGATGAGATTCTCTTCACGTTTTCACCATGAACCATGAGAGATTGAGTGATTTGCCCAACATTTCCTCTTATTCCTTTACCAATCTTTTATTTCTCAAACACTGAACACTGAACAGTCGGAGCCCGAGAGCTCTCAACTCTCAACTCTGAAGACTTTTATAGAGAAGAAACTCTTCAGAATAAGAGAAGAAGAGAACAGAAAAGAATGATCGCTCTACATTCTACATTCTAGATGTAGAATGTACAATGTACAGCGTACAGCGTATTATAAGCATTGCCATTTGCCATTTCACCATTTCACCCTCGTCATCCATTCACGTCTGAATTCCAAATCTCTCCCATTTTCAAACCGATCAGCCTTAAAACTCACACATCAATATCAAAACTACCTTACAAAAAGCTCTATATGTATTATTATTATTATTACTATTATTATTATTAGGTAGCCAGGAGCTGAAAGGGAGTGCGTGTAATTTTTCCAGTGATTCTTCTTGCCTCTTGCCCTCTCTCTCTCTCAATTCTCTATATATCTTTTCCCCTATATCTGTACTTTGTATTCTGTAGTCTGTAGTTTCTATTGCCGTCGGACATTGGGAATTTGGAAATGTACCATGTAAAAGATTTAGCAAGAATGAGGAATCTTGAATCTTGATCTCATTCCGAAATCCGGAATTCGGAAAATGCGTACATGTATGATGTGTTATAGTCCGATACGAATTGTGTGCGAATTTCTCTTCTTTTTCCACATACGCACTCACATGAAATTAAATTGCTCACCGAACGCCGAACATTGAACAAAAAAAACAGCGAGCATCACGAAAGGATTTTAGCACTTTATTCACGAATTTTTCTCATGTCTGAGTCTGAAATTTGCAGTGTTATTTTCAATCTAATCCAAAATCCAAACCAAACCAATTCAATCCAATCTCGTGTACATTCTACTGCTGGAAAGCATAACACGTAACACGTAACAAATTCATGTGTGAAGGACAAGCGGGAAAGAGGGCGGATCACATCATAATCATAATCATGACGATCATCCATCGAACATTAGGCATTGAGCATTGAGCAGAGAGAAATGACTGCAATAATGATTTAGGTTATGACTTTGGCTTTTGGCTTTTCATTTTTAGTTTGGCCTGGGTATTTTGTACCTTGGCTCTTGAGTTTTCAGCTTTTTCTCGGAATCGAATTAACCCGAATACCAAAGTACAAAGTGCCAAAAGTACCAAAAATACCGAACACCGAATTCCGAATTTTGCTTCTTCTCCTTTCGGAATTAGGAGCTGAAGGCGCAAAATAATTCATGTACAATGTACACATAATTTTTTTTGAAGGCCTCAACATACAAAACCAACAGTCCAAAGTACAAACACATCATAAAATATACAAAACTGTGTAATGTGTAGAAAGTAGAAAACCACACCAAAAAACAATGGAAAATGGAAAATGGAAAATGTTGCAGTATTTTCCAACATCCGAGCAAAAGCATTTCCTTTATTTTATTACAAAACTACACTTTGCTCGTCTTTTTCACTCATCCATGTCAAACTTGAAGCATTACAACTTCAACTCACAACTTGAGACACATGTAACTCACACGTGGAAACAAGTCATAAATAATAAAGGCCTGCTTTTACATTTTCCATTTTACATTTTACTTCCCTGGTTGTTCCTGTCCGTTTCCATTTTGAAAATTTCCTCCTGTCCGAATCCGAATTTTAAATTTCGCATTTACGGTTTTACGGTTTGCTTGATTTTCCACGTTACATTTTACATGGATTTAGACTTTAGACTTTCGCTGGAACATTTGAGTCATGTAACTTTTACCGTGTTTTCTCTAGATTCTAGATTTTCTATTTTCCATACATGAAGGTTGAAGTCTGGTGTCTGATGTCTGATGTCTGACTGACGCAATTAAAGACCGCTGTTCTCCTCCAAATTATTTATGATGAGGCTTTTAAAAGTATGGGATAAATCAAGTGGTTAAGTATACCGAGGGATTTGTCTGCAGTCTGCAGTGTCATTCTCATTCTCTTTTTGTGCTCAACTCTCAACTCGTTCAATGTTTGTTTATACAGGGTAAATCGGGAAAGCCGCGATGTTGCGGCTGTGGTTGGTTTTGGTTTTATCTACAATCTACAACTTGTCTCTGTTTTCTGTTCTCTATTCTCTGTTCACATGTTCCCACTAGAAAATTCGGATCAGATTCCGATTCCGATCCCGCTCCCGATTTTTAAACAGACATGAACCGAGAGAAGAGACAAGAGACACACATGTACATTGTACATGTATAAAGTATCAAGTAAGAGTACGAGTACGAGGAGCAGCCGCGGCTTTGATACTTGCATTTAAATTGGTTGACATTATTATTACAGTGAAAGAGAGAGAAAGAGAGAGAGAGAGGGAAAGCGTCAAAGCAAACCCGTCTTTTCCTTGCTGCATGTAAATGTAAATGTAAATTCACACAGAGACAAGAGATACAACTGCAGAAGCAAAAGCTGAAGAGACTGCAGAAGGAGACCATAATTACACGGAGATCTGAGAAAAGTCAACCAGGCGTGTGTGTCTGTTTCTCTTTCTCTTCCTGTTCTCTTCCATGCTTTGCTGTTTCGTGTGTAAAGTTTAGTGTTTTGTGTTGTGTGGTGTCACATGTAGGCAGCATTATAAAATGGAGCTAAAGTTAAAGCCAGGAAAATATTAGGAGACCAAACTAAACCAAACCAAAACCAAAGCCAGGCAGTGCAAAATGAGACACCAAGTAAATAGATTGAGCACAAGAGAGAAAGAGAAAGAGAGAAAGAGTGTGTAGTGTGTATGTTTGAGTGCTGTACAATTAAAGACTGTCTCGTTGGCAGGAGATTCCTCAAAGGAGAAACTCTCATTAATCAAAACCTACCATGATTAATTAGGTTTTGAACTCCCACTTTCAATACCCAACCAAACCAACTCAATATCCACCCGAACCCAACCAAACCAAACACTCTTCTCCCATTTTATGATATAAGCAACAGTTGTACATGTACAATGTACAAGCTCTGTATTCTGTATTCTGTTTAATATATGCAAAATCCCGTGGTTTAATTGTCACCCTAAAAATGACTCCTACTTTCTACTTTGTAAGTGATGCACTATGTGTAGAATGTAGAATGCAGAATGTAAAATCCATGCATTCTACATTCTACATTCTACATCATGTCCAACACATGTTTTTACTGTTTACTGTTTACTGTATTTACATAAAGACTCGCTGAACAAACTTGGATTATTTTAAAAACCAACGTCCAACGTCCAAAGTCTAAAGTTGGAGCGGTGCTGCTAAAATAGTGTAAAAACAGTAGGGGTAATTTTAAATGGGGTCTGCAGTCTGTATTATGTAGTAAGTTGAGGAAAGGAACCCATCAGGTCAATATCCATTACCCATTATCCGTGACTCTTTCAATGTTTAAAAGTTTGATGATGCTGTCCTCTGTCCTGATGCTCCTTGTATTCCTCCTGTTTCCTGTCGGGGACCCACCGAAATTCAATTATGTCTTTATCTCTGGGAAAAGAGGGTGACTTTGACTGTGACGGTGGCTCTTTTTTGTGCTCATTTCATTCCATTTGATTTGAAAAAAGAAAAAAGGATGCCCAATTCAGTTCACTTTTCCGCTCCCGCACACTCACTCACTCACTCACTCACTCATTTGGGACTCGGCTCATTCGGTCCTCGCTGCTCGCTGTGTCGCACAGCAGTAGTCACTGTTATAAATATGTATTATGTATGCAGTATGCAGTGATTGGAGTTTGGAGTTTGGATTTTGGAGTCGGCAGTCAACTTAAAAAGGACAAAAAGTATTATTGTTATTGTGTTAGAAGAGGAAAGGACACTCTGAACACTACTGTGTACTTTATTTGTATACACATATGAGTTTCGGATGTCTTGTCTCTTGTCTCTTGTCTCTTGTCTCCTTGTGTATAAAGTATAAATAGTTTGAATTGAAATCGGAATCGGCTTCGGAATCGGACGGGGACAGGGAATAAAATAAAAATCCAGACCCCCACCTGTGACTTGAAATCTACATGGAAAATATATACTTTATACTTTATACTTTATGCAGTATAAATAAATATCACATATCACATAAACACCACAAGTGTGCACACTATATCATATAACATATAATGTATATTTGTGCCACTGACTTGAGCATCGTCATCAGCTCTACTCTCTCAGTAAATATTATGCATGTGAATAATGCTAATAAAAGTATCATATCATATGTATTTTGTATGTATGAGAATGAGAATGAGTAACTGCTTAATATTTGTTCATTGTATCTGATATCTTCTCTATAGAATCTAGAGTCTAGGTATATGATATATTTATGTGATAATATCATTTGGAGGGAAAAAACGGAGCTTATTTGCTTATTTCACAGCCAGATAGAAATTGAAATCAAGTGTGTAAAGTGTAAAGCCCAAATGAAGAGAAAGAGGAAAGAGTGAATGAATGAAAAATGAAAAAAGTTGAATATGGAGTGCGTAGTGCGTATTTACAATGTACAATGTACAATGCGTAGAGTACAGAGTACAGATCTCCAGTCTCCACCCAACCTCTTATTGCTTATTATAAAGCAAATACACCAAATACAAGGACAAAAAAGGTAGTGCTGATGAGAAGAGGAGAAGAGGGAAAAAGTAAAATTGACTCCCTTCTCACCAGTTCTAATGAATTCAAACTTTTTTTCATACCCCTTCTCCACTCTCCACTCATATGTACACCAGACACCAGACCAGAATCCGAGACTGTCTCTTTTCTCTTCTGTATTCCTCTGTATGCATTTTATTATGCATGTATTGATCCAAGTATTGTCATTCACAGCCAAAAGAAGATTTGACTTTCAATTCAAATTCAAATTCATATTCAGCATCAGAATCAGAATGGAAATTCGAGTTGAAGTTGGGATGGAAATTCAAAGGGTTTGAGTTTTGAGCTGTGAGTTGTGAGTTTTGAATTTTGACTTGTGAATTGTGAATTGGGAATTGAGGATTGAGGATTGTAAAGAGGAGGGCTGTGTTCATGTCCGTGTAAATCAAATGAATTTTAACACACTATACACTATGGATGTATGATGTGATGTAATGATGTATGCATCCCACAAGGTAAAAAAGGAAGAGCAGAATAGAGGAAGAGAGGAAAGGAAGGAAGGAACGTGTTGATATTGATATTGATATTGGTGTGGTTCATAATCATACTAAATGGCAGTGTGATGTGTGATGTGCATCGGGTCCAAAAATATTCACCTTTTCAATTTCAATGCAGACTTTAGACTGTAGACACTTTCAATTTCATCTATTATGAAAGATACACAAGACACAAGACAATAATTTACGTAGGACTGAATAATAATTTATAATGAATCACATTTATATAAAACTCAAACACCAAACTCCAAACACCCAACCAAATTAAACGAAACCAAACCCGTGCTTAATAATAATGATGTATGAAATATGAAATCATTGTCTCTCTGATTCCAATAGGAAAAGAAGAGAGGATGACATTCGTGCATTTGTGTATTGTGTATTCACGTGTTTAGAGGGAATTCCTTTACTTTACCTTTTCCTGTTCCGAGCTCCGAGTTCCAAACATAAGCACAGAAGTAAATAAATACAAATATTATGTGCACATATGAAATGGAAATGTGTTTGTGTTTTGTGTTTTGATTTTTGATGGGTTTCTTCGTCTCATCTTGTATAATCTCGTATCATATCATATCAAGTCATCCTGTTGTCTCACAAAGTCATATGGATATTGAATATGCTCAAAGTACAAAGTACGAGTTGCTGTAGAATAATGTAATATATAATACATATAGATTCATGCATAGGTCTATGCATTATGCAAGGGAGCATCTTCTTCTTCTTCATCGTATTCCTATTCCTATTCTCCTCTTTTCTCACTCTCCCGATGCATTTTCTACATTCTACATTCTACATTTGTGTAATACTTGTTCTCGTATTCGTATCCGTATTTGTGTATTTGTGTGTGTTTGTGTGGAGACTGCTGGAGAAAAAAAGGAAGGGAAACAGAAAAGAGTGTGTATAAATCTCTAATGCTAATATCCTAATGGAAAGGAAACGCATGTTTGTATATATTTATGCACACACACAAACACACACGCACACATGGAGAATGGAGAATGGAGAATGGAGAAAGATATTGCATTTTCTCTCTTTTCTTCTCCAGCATACTAATAATAATATCATTCCATCCTGAACAACAAGAAGAAGAACAAGAAGAAGAAGAAGTATTCTTCTTCACGTGTACATAATAATATTTGTCTTATAGGTATTGCGCACGCATCTCTGTCTCTGTCTTTTGCTGTTTCTTGTGAAGAATTACGAGCATGATGCATGTGTGCTGTGTTGTTTTCTTGTGAGGACGGTGTAGTGTTGATTGTATTGAAAGTTGAAAGGATGAAAGGATGAGATGGATGCAATCCAGTCCCCATTCAACAAATGTAATATTCCACACACATGTATATTTACATATCAAAAAGACAGGAGAAGAACAAGAAAGAGGAAAGAGAGGCTCCGTGTGAAAGGAACATAGATATTAGATATGTTTTTGTGCATGGATTTTTTGACCGAGCCCTCAACTCCATTCGACTTTACTTTATACTTGTCTTGTGTTGTATCTACCTCTGTCTTTTTAATACATGATACCTTCTGTATTATATCATGTGCATTGTATATTGTATATTATTATGGTGAGTGTAGGAGACTTTCTACTTTATATACTTTGTACTTTTTACTCATCGGCAGTTCCATTTTCCATGTTCCATGTTCCATGTGCGTCTCAGATAAACTTTCATGTCCAGCATTCTACAAAAGCTCTTTCAAGTACAAAGTACAAAATACAAAATACAATATACAAAATGAATACTTGCAGTCAAGTTTTCAGGTTCAGTTTCAGTTCCAACTCCAGCTCGAGCATGGTCATTTATTTTTACGTTTCATCCGAGATCCGAGGAAATACAAATACAAAGTGGAGAGGAGCACACTGAGAAACGGAGATTGGAGTAGGCATCAAACGTAAAACATAAAACATAAGGAGATACAAGATAGACAAGTACAATGTATAATAGAAAAAGAAAATAGACACGCACAGAAAACACAGTACAGAAAACACGAGGTGGGGAATACATTAAAGGATTAGAAAAATGAGACTCCTCACCCGCTTCAATTTCAGTCCTGTGCAGAATTGGAATTGGACAGAGCAGAGTGATATCTCAAAATAATAATAATTATTATTATTATCTACTCGATTCTCAATGCTCTATTCTCAATGCTAGATGGTTTCCAATTTACAATAGGAATTTCATCTATTTTTTCAAAATGATTTTTCTTCCAGGTATTTTAAAACCAATTCTAAACTCTAGACTCTAGACTCTAGACTAGAGTTATCATTATCATTTTTCGTTATCAGAGAATTACTTGGTCTGTCTCGACTCTCCATTCTCCATTCTGGACTCTGGAGCTCGAGTAATGTGCTTATTGATATTGATATTAATATTGATGTTGACGTGGAGGAAAGGAAGATGAAAAAATACCAAATACCAAATACCAAACACACCTTTGAACAGTAAACAGTAAACACACTCCTCGCTAATCAGTAACACACCAATAATAATAATAATAATATTAGTTGTGTTCATCCGGTGAACGCTGGACAGTGTAAATATAATTAGCTTCAAACCTCAAAGCTCGAAAGTAGATTTTGTAATAAACATGAATTTAATATTATTATTATTTATTCTGGTTATGATTGAGTGTTGAGCATTGAGGATTGGGTTGATGCACAATAATCAACAATGGGAAAACTGAGTCAAGAGTCAAGATGTTTTTGTCATTGGTTTTCCTTATCGCTAAATACATTTCGTATTTGGATTTCGTATTTTGTATTTAGTCCTAGTTTTTTTGGTGTTACTTAAACATGTCAATTTATTCCTTCAACGCTAATCGTTAATGTATCGATATTTATCCAGTCCACTCCACTCCACTCTTTTTTATAAATAATAAATAAGTACAGAGTACAGAGCAGTGGAAAATATACTGATATTTTCAATTTCATTTTAATCAATTTCCTAATGAAAAGATAAGAGCACTTGTGAGAGAGAGTGGTTTAAGTAACTAAAGACTTGTATAAAAAAACCCTCGTCTCATAACTCGTAACTCGTCTTTCGTAACTATATTTACACAAAATATCTCTGGATTCTAGACTCTAGACTTAAAAAAAAGTGTAGTAATAATCTGGCTGGCTCGTTGGAAATTGTAAATAGTAAAATGTGTATGATTTGTACTCTCAAAAGTAAAATGTAAAATCTAAAAGCCTTGTCCTCAACACTTTGTATTTTGTAGCTAGTAAAGTCCAAAGTAAATGTAATGATGG
This sequence comes from Sminthurinus signatus, assembly GCA_019776565.1. Taxonomy (NCBI): domain Eukaryota; kingdom Metazoa; phylum Arthropoda; class Collembola; order Symphypleona; family Katiannidae; genus Sminthurinus; species Sminthurinus signatus. Next base: position 14,975 of record JABASP010000459.1, read on the forward strand.
AGATTACACACTCTACACTCCAGTAAATGATATGAGTCTCTTCTACTCCTAATGGCCAAAAATTATGAACCATGCATAAAAAACTATGTAAAAAAGTGTGTACTGTACACATTTACATTTTACATAATTTTAAAATGACGACACTTGAGATGTTACATTTTACATTTTATATTTTAATACTGTGATGCGAGTCCAGTAAAGAGTCCAGTTCAATTCAGTTAAGTTCAGCTTGATCTAAAATCGTCAGTCGTCAATCATCAGTTCAGCAAAGAGCAAAACCTGAATAAAGAAGAAAGGGAATGACCGAATGACAAAAAAAATTGTGTATAATAATTGACAAGATGATACAAAATACAAAATAAAAGATGCTTTTTTGCATCTTCTGACTTTGATTTTGAAAAGACTCAATTTAATTTATTCATTTATCTTCAAAAAAAATAAAAATAATAATAATTTGTGTGTGTAACTCTATTCCACATTCTCCATGTTAAACTGTACATTGTACATGAATATAAATAACATTTTAGTGTGGTTAAAAAGTTGTGGAAAAATTATGAGACTGGAGGTCAAAGGCTAAGTATGACATGCTTATTTTGAGATATTTTACATGTGTATCCGCACGTCACTTTTACACTGTGCACTCACACTGTACACTCAGATGAACAAGAACATGAAGAGGAACACGAGATGAGGACGAAAGGTTAAGACAACTATAAAAAAGATATCTCTACAACATTTTACATTTCATTTTTTATTCTTTTCGTGTTTAGTATTTAGTATTTAGAGATTGTCCGTTGTCTGTTGTCCGTGTAACTTAGACTTTACACTTGTCACTTGTTAGAGCATGCATAAAATATAAAATAAAGATTCACCACTGCCATCGCCATCATATTGTGAGTTGTGTGAATGCCTGACAAAATTAAGTAGTATTTGTAGTGACGATTGACGATGAGTATTTTCAACATGAAGATGAACACAGATGAAAATTTAGAGCAAATGAGCGTCCATTGTACAATTTTTCTTGTGTATTTTTATTTTATATTGTGTCCTTTTCCTTTCAATTTTCCTATTCTCTTTCCTCTTCTTCATTTGACGTTTTATGCCTTTTCTTGTAAAATACTGTATTTCTTCTTTAGTATTTTTTTCTACATGATACAAGTTACGTGTTTGTGGCTTTTGACTTGGTTTGGCTGGGCTTGGGCTTGAGCTTGAGCTTAGTGTGAAAAACCATGAAGATTAAAGAGTGAAGAGTGAGGAACAAAAACGGAGTCAGAGGCAAAAAGACGTTTTTGTCAGGCTTCTTTTTTTCCTTCAACTTGAGTTGGTTTTTTAACTGGCTTCTTCTTTTTCTTCTTCTTCCTATTTTTCCTCTTCCTTTTTTCTGGTTCTGGTTCTGGTGCTCGTGAACATGGACTAATGTGTCACAAAATGTCTTTTAAAGAACCACATTTAAATTCAACCGAGAGAAAAAAAAATGGAAAATAGGGGAAACCGTAGAATTTTTGTGTGCAGTGTTCAGTGTTCAGTGCGTTCTTCGAACCGAACTTTGAATGCGTTTACACTTTACAGTTTACACGCTTGTTCTTTTTCTTTTGGAGTTTCTACATTTTTAAAAAAAGAGAAAAAGAGAGATCCGCCTAAACGAAAATGTATTTGTCCCAAAAGTGTCATTGAGATTCCATTTTCCCTCAGCACACTTTTTCCTCTTCCTCTTCGTCGTCGTTGTCTTTTTCTTTTTCCGCCTCTCTAAAAGATGTATGATATCTTTTGGTGTATTTTCCATTCGGTCTTTTGTCTTTTTGTAGCATTTTCAGAGGAAATTCTTTGGTAAATAATTGACTCTAAATATCAAGATATCAAGGTATTTAATTTGCCCAGAATCCAGAATCCAGAACTCAAAACCCAGAACAGAAACAGGCAAAACATAGAATATAAAATAGTATAATATGCAGAGTGGTTTAATTTTTCTCTAGGTTTCAGTTTCAGTTTTCCATGTTCAGTGTTCAGTATTTTGCAAACTTTTTACTATTTCCTGTATTTTCCTGTAAAGTTTTAAATTTTACAGAAGAGGAGAGAGGAAATTTTCCTCTGGAGGCTGATTTTTCTCGGTTACAGAGAAAGAAAGAAACGGAACTGAAAAGTAAGAATTATCAAGGAGGAAATTTCTTGAACACTGAAGCTGAATAACGAGTAACGAATAACGAAGAAGGAAAAGAAAAAGAAATTTACGCTAGCAGCTAATAAATATGATCCCATTAGTCGTAATCAAGCCAGTTTAAAACTTGAGTTTGAGAGTTTGTCTCAAGTCTCAAGTCTCAACCTTCTTCTTCCAAAAACTTCCAACTTCCGACATCTTTTTTTTCCTCTTCAGACTTTTACATTTCGTATTTTAAACTTTACTACTGTCTACATCAATAAATTGCCTTGCCTTTTCTACATCCGACATCCAACTTGCAACTTTTTTCATGTTCAGTTTTGTTGGATTGAGGATTGAGGCGGAATTCTAAATTTTATTTTGTATCTATCTCTGATCTGTGATCTGTGTTTAGAGTTTAGAGTTTAGAGTTTAGTGTTTAGTCAAAAGTCAAAACACTTGGATTGTTTGTAAAAACAACGTCGTAACTGTAAAACTCAGTGTCACAGCAAAATTCCTCACAATTTATCATTGCACTCTGTCCTCTGAAGTCACAACAGTTTACACTCTATTTCGACTTTGCCGTTGACTTTCGGCTTGTTTCAAGTCTCAAGTCTCAACTTGTTCAAAACTTGCCCAACTTTAACTTTGGTTTTGGCCTTGACGCAAAATATTATTACTATTTAATTTTGTCACTTGTATCTTTTTTTTTTGAATCATTACACCAGCAGTTTTGAGCGATGAGCAATATGAACGAGTCATGAGTTTTTATATTTATAAAAGCATACGAATATTTTACCATTACAATAATAATAATAATTATTATAAAATTATTGTAAATAATTGCAACTATTAATCCATTTGACTATTTGACACTCATTTAATTTCAACCCAGCCACAAAAATAAATGACGTTCATCTGCGATCTGCGAATTACAATTTACAGTTTACTCTTGAGCTTTTAGAGTTATCACTTACAATTTAAATTCACATTTATGTCCGATCCACAATCTACGTTAAATTTTGCATGATATGGAAAATGGAAATGGAAAATGTGGAATGAACAGGAATTTTTACAGAGTTTTAGTACGTGTGAGACGTTTATATTTTGAGCTTGGAGTTTTGAATCTTGAGATAGATATGGAATTTTCACGACTGTATGACTTTGATTATGCTGATGATGATGCTGATGATGATGATGATGATGTGGAGGAATTGACAAAGACAAAGACAAAGCGACAGTCTCATAGAAGACCGAAGACAGAGAATTCAGAATAAGAATAAGACGGCCTTTTTATTTGCTGAGGAGAGTAGTCTTAAACACAAGAAGAAAATGAAGAAGAAGTTGTCGCAGTTGTAAAATTCATGAGCTTGTCTATTCTCTTCCCCTGTCTTGTCTTGAAGTTCCAGAGGAAGAAAGAAGAAAGAAGAAAGAAGACAGAAGAAGGCAAAGGGACGGAGACGGAGACAGACATGAGAGACAAGATCGTCAAGCTGAAATTAGAAATTAAAGATTGAAATCATCCAAGGCAATGAAAATGTGTCTACGGACTACAGACGGAGAAAACTCCCGTCTCATCTCACACGAACAGAAGCAGACACAACACACACACACACTTCTTTATTCTTTATGCTGAATGTTGTATGTATTTCCGTATTTGCCCTTTTGTCAATTTGTGCCATGGGGTTTGCTTCCACGGAAAAGACAGAGTAAACTGAGTTTGTCTTTTGTCCCATGTCTTTTCTCTTTTCTTCATTCTGCACAAAATTTTACATCCACTCTTCAAGAATTTGAAATTCTTCTCCTTCTCAAATCTCAAATTATACAGTGTCAACTTGGATCTTGGATCTGAATTGTGTGTAGAGTGTAGAGTGTGGACTGTGGGTTTTGGACTGCGGAGTGTAGATATTTTAGGCGCGTTTATGCCTCTGTAAATTTAAGAGGATTCAGTTCAGTTGAGTTTTGAGTTTAGAGTCCTGAGTGTTGAGTCTAATTCAGTTTTCATTATAATATTTTATAACCACGAACCACGGGATTTCATGGCAAAATATTTTACTTTTTACACTTAATTTATCGTCCTTTGGCTTTTTCTTCTTTTTCCTCATGTACTTTGGTACTTTTGTATTTTGTGTGGATTTTGGAATGTTTGTACACCAAATGCAGAGAAATGAAATATGAAATATGAAATGATTCATAAAAAATTAAGTTTCTTTATGTCAATTTCCAACTTGACTTTTGACGAAACAAACGCAGTAAAAGAAGAAAATAAAGAAAATGACGATTGTTGATTCTTGACTCTTGATTGAGTTTTTACTCCGGACCTCAGGCTCATTTCACTTACATAATTTAGTTGAGTTGACTCTAGCTTTTAGCTCAGCTTATTGAGTAAAGTTAAACAGGATTAAACCAAGTAAAGTTTTCTTGTCCTGTGTTTGATTTATATGGAATATTTATGGAAAAATTAAATGAGGTGGAGTGAGGAGCATTATGATATCTTCTATCTTGTTTCATATTTCCCATGTTGGATTGGATCGAGTATATTTATTATTTATACATGTAACATGTAACATGTAATAGTAGAAATGAATGAGCACATGGCGAGGGATGAGTAGGAAATTTCAAAGGGGGAGGAATTCGAATTTGAATTTGAATCTTAAACTCTTAAAATAGATGGATAATTTTATGCTGAGCCTTTTCATTTTCATTTTCATTATTTCATATTGTGTGTTGTGTTGTGTGTGACTGTGGGGTGGGCTTTTCTGTTCTGTTGGAGGAACGTGTTTAATAATGGGTTAAATATGGAAAACTCGGGAGAGAACTCACAACTCCTCCGTCCTTCAGCTTGAACATTTATTTCAAAGTTGAGGCTTTTGAAAAAGTGTTGTGTTTTGTGTTTTGTGTTTTGTGTGTGGTGTGGTGATTTCAACCCCTTTCATTTCTTTACATTGTTTTGGTCCAAGAAAAGGGTGGAAATGGAAAATGGAAAATGGACGGTGGACCAAAAACTTAATAAGCAGTATACAGTGTACAGTGTACAGCATGCAGTATGTATTACACAATCCACACACTTTCCCCGTCATTTATATTAATGACTGTATGCACCTTGTGCATTGTACATTGAACCGAATTGGAATTGGACTTTGAATTTAGAAATAGAAACAAGAAACAACCAAGATGCACATTAGACATTAGACATAGATATAACATTTTAATATAATATAAAATATAATAGAATGTAAACGTGAGTCAAATGAGAGGGGCGACCCCCCATGGAAACATTTATTATAAATTTACACATATGAAACATTCATCTAATTTTTTTTACTTTATTTTGATCACATTTCATGTACACTGTACTTTTTACATTGCACATGAAACATAAGATGTGAGCTGTGAGTTGTGAGATGAGACCGTCGTTTTTCATTTTCATTTACATTTCTTTTACCACGCTCACTTTCCCTCGGATACCATTTGTTCTGTGTTCTCTTCCCTGTTTTTTATAGATATTTACTATTTTACTATTTACACGAGAGGTGTCTGGTTTAGTTTTTAGTGTTTAAGACGGATATAAATTTTCTCCACTAATATAAAAATAAATAGGAGAAAAAATTGAAATGGATAATTCTAGATATGTATATTTTGTACATTGCATATTGAAGAAGAGCAGATTGGCCCTTAATATTTTAAATAGTTTCATCATCTTTACACGTAACATGAAAATAATATAATACAATATGTACACAGATTTTTTTCCAACTTTTATTATTATTACAAATCCAACACAACAGGACTGAAACAAATCTCCAGGTTCCCTGATTTTCATAAACATGACTTTTAAATTCTGTTCTCGTTACGTGTTTCGTGTTATGACCTGCTATTTTTCTTTGTATTATCCACAAAGATAAAATAGGCGTGTAATTTATTCCAGTTTTGTTCAGCATTCAGAGTCTAGATTTCAGAATGAACTTTCTCCATTCTTTTCTACAGGGATTTTGTCCTTTGTGAATATGTTTAGTGTTTAGTTTAGTTTAGTGCCTTCTTGATTTATTAGTTTAAACAAATATAATTATAAATAAATTGTAGGGAAATCATATCATAATCTCCTTTATTTTTGAAATGTATTCCGAATAAAAATACATCCAGACAACACAAAAAAACACAAAACACAAAACAAAATAAGAAAGAACAAGACACACCTGCCACATTAAATTTTTCATGTAAACCTTCATTTAATATGACAAATACGAACTATTCATCATCTCAAATTGGAATTGAAATGGAAATGAAAATGGAAGCTGAAATGAGAATAGAGATTTTAAATTTAATATTTTTTTTATTCTATATCACATTCACAATCCACAATTCACAGGCATACATAGAAAACATAGAGTAAATTATGTATGAAAAAAATGTTTAATAAATAATCATATTAATTCCGCTCGACTGAAAACATGGTTTTCCTGGAACATTTATTGTTTTCAATGGTGCTGGATCTTCTATTCACTATTTAACCACGGATATTAACTTTGTTTCTCCTTTTTCCTCCGTCCTCAGATTCAGATTTCCAGATGGTTTTCCCAATCATTTTTCCACACATCCAACGAACAACAAGGCTAGCTGCATTTGTATTTGAATTCGGCTCCGTGACAGGAGAACCGTGGAAAAAATGCATAGATAAACAGGGACAGAAATGAGACAAGGGGATTTTTTAACTTTTTACATAATAATAATATTATTATAGATTCATTCTTTATTTTACCTTTTTGTACATGATACAGGAAATTTGATGTGTGGACGAATTAAACTTTTCAAATTAAATTAAGTCTGTGAAGTTTGAAAAGTAAAAGTAAAATTAGAATAATGATGATGATAATAATAATAATATTCAACTATGTATCAAAGTTTGGATGATGAATGGGTGAGGTTGAGATCCTTTTTCTATATAATCTAGAATCTAGGTGTTACATATGAGTATAAGTTTTTCCTCTCTTTTATGTACAATGTACAAGAATTAGTATCAAAAGTAGAAGAGAAAAGAATAGATACTACTGATATACTAATGCTTTTAGTTTCCATGTTCAACTTCTGTGTACTGTGTAGACACTAGACACAGTAGACAGTAGACAAACAGGCAGAGAAGCAGGAGAAAGAGAAAGAGATTTTGTACAGGGAGTGAGACAAAGATGAATTTCCCCAACCGATCTTTCCATCATCCATCTACAATACAAAATAGAGAATCCAGACTGCACAAAGTATCTACAAAGTACAAATAGGCATAACCATAACATGACCAAAAGTTCTCATAATAATAAGACACGAACACTTTTCCTTCTCCTTCATCTCCTCCATTCTGGAGGAGGGAAGAGTCAAAAGTACAGAACAGAACAGTACATATTAAACATGGAATATAGAATATGAAAGATGAACATGGAACATGGAACATATGACGATAATACTTTTTCATATAATAATAATAATAATATGATATACACATTCCCTCTTTCTCATTCATTCGCATTCAACCTCGAGTTTGAATTCGAGGTCCCCCATTAAACTCATACTTAATCCGATTTGTCTCAAATCTAAACATGTACGAATAGGAATAGAAATCTCCCCACTTGCACTTGCACTTCCATCTCCAATCTCCATCCTCAAAAAGTTTATGTACAGTCTAAAACTCTTGTGCTCTTTATTCTTCATTCTTCATACCTTGATAGTTTACATGCATACCTGGATCTGGATCTGGAACTGATTCTGATTCTGATTCTAAAACTATGAATGTAAACTCGAGTTGTCTGTCTCCATGAGAAACTCACAGACTGTAGTAATAATAATAATAATAGTGATAGTGATATGATGCAAAGACTTTATACTTGTATGCGCATGATATGATGTGATATTATGATGGGATGTAATGGGAAGAGCTTTGGACTTTTGAGACATTTATTGAAATGATTCCAGCACAAAATACAAAATACAAAACACTGTACACTGTACACTGTACATTCTCCACCATTGTGAAATTTGTGAAGCATTACTATTATTATTATTATTATGATACCTCGCTAAAACATGGAGTAAGGAGTAAAAGTAGTAATAGGTTGGAGGATGAAGGATTTTGAGGAGTAGAATGGAAGGGTGAGACTTAGACACGGATGCTGCTGTCTCTACAAATTTTAAGCCAAAGCTGAATTTATTGCTCGATTTGCTCTGCTTGCACAATCCCAATCCCAACTCCAATCCACAATCCACAATGTACAATGCACAATGCAAAGCTCGACAAAATACAAACTACAAAATGCGGCCAGAAAGAACCAAGATATTATTATCCTCCATTATGTAACATTTTAGAGCCACGTTTATGCGTGTATTTACTCTCTCTCTCTTTCTCTCTCTATTTGTGAATGAATGCAATGCGTGTGCAGGGACAATGAAGAAAAAAGGGGGTATAATAGGAAAAACTACAGTGTATCTTTATTCTGTATGCATCTATATGTACATTTAACATATTACAGCATATAAATTGTACAATATGCAAAGTACAAAGATCCAAAATTCAGTCTATTCCATTCCAAAAGAGGAAGAAAATAAAAGAGTAATGATACTATGAAGCTTTTTTCAAACACACATACAAAAAATATTATCAAGATAAATTATCAAGTAAAAAATAAAGTATTTCATAATGTTTTATTTTTGTTTTGTATTTTCAGAGTGACTCGGAATTTGGATTCGGATTTTATACATATCAAAACTTGGAATAAGGGCGACAAAGGACAAATTATAAAGGTAAAAATTGTTTTAAATTTGTAGTTTTGACTTTTGTCTAGACTCTAGAGTCTAGAGGAGTAGAAATTGTCATAATTAGTTTGATAATGTTCTCGGTGGCTCATGTATAATTTGTAATTTGCATCTGGATTGGAATTGACATTGACATTGAAATAGCTCGTAGTTTGTAGATGGTGGTTCGTGCTTCGTGGTTCGGAGTTGGTGATGACGACCAATTTGATTATTCATATAAATATCATAGACTTCTTTATTTGTCACTGAAACGTCAACCTTTGAGCCTCGAGACTGGAGATTCGAGACTGAGTTGAGTTGAGAGTTGAGGGTTTGGACGGATCGTCTATCTGCTTTGAATTCAAAGGAAAACACGAGTCAACAAAACAGACAGAAGACAGAATAGATGGAACAGAAGAGGAATGCGGGATGCAGAGTTTGAATTTGAATTGAGAATGTAGGAGTGACAAAGGGGAATTTAAAATTCACCGTCAAAGTTGCGCAACTTGGAACTTTAGAGTTTAGAGTTTATACAGTTTTGGCTTAGCTTTTGCTCCTGCATTCAAATTGACGCTGACATTGACGTTGGTTTTGACTTTGGCTTTGGCTTTGACTTGTCAAACATCCAAAAATATTCGACAAAAGACAAAACCAGCATCATGAGGGTTGATGGTTGATGGTGCATCCCAAGTTTACTACTTCCTACGGTAAAAGTGCACCTACGACACAACTTATCGTCAGTCTCAGAATCATTCTGGCCTCAGTTCAATGTTCAACTCAAGAGAAAATTGAGGACAATAGACAAAACACAAAAGACAATAGAAAAAAGAGAATAGAGAAGAGACAAAAGAAAAAAGTAAAAGGGGAAAGAAATGAAAGAGAAAAGAGACTCTTTTTGGCTTGACTCTCTTTCTGCATTTGTATTTTACATTGTACTGGATACTGGATACACAATTTTTAGTTATGCGGGTAATTATAATGAATTCTGGATCCTGAATAACATTATGCAGTCAAAGTTGAAAGGAATGGATTCAAATTTCTAGTTTCTAGTTTCCAGTTTTTCTAGTGCACATTCGTCTCAATTTTCTCCCTTGACAAAACACATGATATGACGTGACATGCACAATATTTAGAATTCAGACTGCAGAATGCAAGCCGATGCAATTCATACCATGTTTCACTACTACAAAATACTCACTGTATAAACTTGACTCGTTATTTCCTTAAAAGTTGTACAAAGAAAAATATTCAAAATACAGAATACAGAATTCGGAATTCAGAGTCATTTCCATATTAAATGACTAAATACTAAATAAAGTCTTTTTGCTGTAACAAAAAGTATTAGAAAATACAAAACACAAAACACAAAACAGGAGTGTTTCAACACAGCGTAACACCTAACACGGATAAATTATAGAGAAGAAGTGGCGGTCGATAATCCATTTATCATTAATCATTAATCATTATTATATACATGTGCAATGTGCAGAATAGAGAACGAGGACAGTGGCAGACCAATTTCCTTACCTACTTTTTACCGTTACCGTTTACCTTTTACCTCTCAAAATCAATATTTTATTACCTGACTAATTTTCCTCAAGGTTCTCTCGAGCATTCATTTTACATGTAGAGCATTCAACATTGAAGGGAATGAATTCAAAATTCAAAGAATTGTATGGAAAAAATCCCACTTTCACCACTCCTCACTCACCATCCTTCACACTCTGTACAACCTTTTCAGCATGGAATATTATGGGCTTGTAAATTGTAAGTTGTACGTTGTGGAGCATTGAGCATTGAGTGTGGAGTGCATATTATATTATATTATGTTATATGAAGTTGGTTGGAGAGTGAATTGAGGTAGATCTAAGAGCTCTTTTCATCACCACATCTAGAATCTAGAATTCACATCCACAGATCCAGAGATCCAGAGATCCTTAGAGCAAGAACCAGAACCAGAGAAAGAGGAAGAGGAAGAGCATCTTCTTCATCTTTCCAGTAATCTTGCCCCATTTCAATATCAATCAAATCATTCATATCTCAATGCACCCGAATACTACTTGACACAACTCACAAAGACAGACAGACAGACACAAGAGAAGCGAAGGGGAGGACGAACACGAACACGAGGACGAGGGTTGTTCGTTCGTTCGTTGGTTTGGTTTGAAGAAAGTTGGTAGTTGGTTCCTTTGAAATTCCAAGAGCTTTTTTCCTCTGTAAGGGAAAAGTTGGCTCTTTTCTTCTCCATTCTCAACACTCAACACTCGACGTATTTCGGTGCCTGTCTTTCATAGTCATACTCACACAAGTATTCGTATTGGATCCTGATTCTGATTTTGATTTCATTGCCATTGCCATTACCATCATCGTCATCCTCATCCTCATCTTCATCCTGAGTCTCTTCTCTCTCTTAGAAAGTGCATCAACTTTTCCCCACAAAAGTAAAACCAAAACCCAAAACCAAAAAGTGTAAAGAGAAAACAAGAGTGGAAAACTCTCCCCTTTTTCCCACTTTGACTTTTATTCAAATGAAAATCAAAAGCAAAGAAAAGAATTTCTTGGGATGGGATGAATAAAAAATTTGGTAGTGGAATTGAATCTGTGGTACAAAATACAAAATACAAAGTACAAAGAACAAGTACAACAGACTTGACACCACACATTCATCTTTTGAACGAGAAGGAGAACGAGAACGAGTGTGATTGTCAAGATCCCTGCCGGCAGTCACTGTTCAGCATTCAGTATTCAGTATTGTGCACAGTTTGTTTGTGATGGAGAACGGAGAATGGAGAACAAAATGAATGTGTTCATGTTTATATAATAAAATCCGTGTACTTTGTGGGAGTTCCCTCTGTCCAGATTCACATTCAAAGTCAAAGTCAAAGTCAATGTGTGATCTGTGTGTGTAAAAGCCACTCATGAATCATGAGACTCGAGATTCCAGACTCCATTACAACTTACAACACAATGGCATAATATAATATATTATACACAAGGAAAATGGATGGGGTTTTTCTGTTCTTTTTCTTCCTCTTTCCTGTTTGCTGTTTGCTGTTTGACAACTCGTCGACAACCGAAACAAAAATCCAGAGAGAGAGGAAATCAAACTGATAAGTGATAAGAACGTGTTCAATTCTCATGTTGGACTTTGACTTTGACTGGGCTTCGCCCGGCCGTTTAACGTTTAACATTTAACATGTCGTATCTAATTCATCATAATAGATAATAGATAAAAGATACAAACTACAAACTACACACGAGGAAGATTTCATTCCTCATTCTCCATCCATTTTGTATTTTGTAGTTAACATGTGCTTATTTATTTATTTACGAATGTGCGTTAGTTCCTTCTATCTTCTATTTTCTATTTTCTAGTTGATATTTGGTATTTGTTACGTGTACGCAACACAGCGGGATTAAATAAAAAAAAGAATCTAAATTTGCAAGTCAATTTATCTGCATGGGAAATATAAATAAAGAGTTGTGATAACTGATAACAGACACACACATTTTATCATATTCTTTATTCTTTATTATGAACTGAGAATCGAGAATGAAGAGAACACGTGCATCAAAAATGTGCGTAGTGCGTAGACACAAGATGCAGCAGATCATCATCGCTCATCTCTCGAGTCTCAACTTGTTGAAATGACATGAAACAAAGTTCAAATCAAGAATCAAGAGTCAAGAGATGTGTGAAAAAACACAACACAACATGAAACATGAAAAAGATAAGGATAATCATTTTCATTTTCATTTATCTTTCATCATTTATCATCGTGGTGATGATTTTATGATTAGCTGTGTGATAATTTAATGCTATCACATTTATTTTTGATGATGTGGAAGACTGGAATTCAAAATTCAAAAAGTTTGACTGATTCAACATTCAACTTGTCATTTCCTTGATCTAAAAGTCACAATCAAAATCAGCACCATCAAAACTTTGAACAAGATGTTGAACAAAAGTACACAATGTACTTTTCAGATGTATAGTTTTAACGAGCAAAGGAAAACTAATGACAAGTGACAAGTTTTTGTTGGAAAACTGAAAACTGAGTTAATTATGAGTACCAATAATTATTATTCTTGTTCTTGTTCTCGTTCTCGTTTGTAGTTAACTTTCCAGACAGATACAGATTTAAATAATATTGTAGTTTTTAGTTTTTAGTTCTGGTGACAGAATTCATTTCCAGTTTTCAATTCCCCGTCATTTACAACATTATTATTTTGAAATTTGAACACTATTGATAATTGATGTTGATATTGATATAAAAACATAGTACTGGATCTGAATCTGAAACTAATACATTCACGCATCATGTCACATGTCATGTTATTCACTGTTTTACTGTTTCAATGTTTCTCTTGTCGTTGTCGTCGGCAAACCAAGTCGGCACGTTTGACGTTCATCCTTTAATCCGCGGTTTTTCGAGTTTGGAGTTGATAAACCTTGGCGGTGGCACTGGCGGGCGTCAGAACAGTACAGTAGTAAAAGCTGTTGTAAATTTACTTGGTGAACTGAGCTGAGCTGAGCTGACGTGATGTGGTCGCGAGCCGTGATGTGATTCAACTTCTGGGGAAATGTTCGATTTTTCATCTCTCTTTCTCTCTCTCTCTCTCTTTCTGCCTCTGCAAAATCAAAATCAAAGTCAACGTGTCTTGTGTCTCCTCAACTTTGACGTGATTCATTTATGCGGAATGCAGAATGTCAAAAGTCAAAAGTATCTTTATTGTTTATTATTTATGAATTATGAACTATTTGAGTTTTGAGTATGAAAGTTGACCATTGACCACCATCCTTTTTCATTCCTTGTTCATTGACAGAGTCAAATTGTCCCTGTCTCCTCCACACTTTCACTTTATTATTTCCAACATGTCAACTTTGCCAACTTTCCAAGCTTTGCTAGTTTCGAAATGAAATATGTAAAAAAGTACACAGTAGTTTTAGAGGTTGATTGTTACTGATGCTGATTCATTGTTTTCATGTTTCACGTGCGGATTTTCATTTCCCCACAAAATGACACTAAAACAAGAAAATGACTGGTCGGATGTCTTTTCCGTTGTCTCGTGTCTGTTTTTGTTTCTGTTTGTGTGTTGTCTTGTTGTCAGTGCTGTCTGTTGCAAAATTTATCCGTTTTAGCTCTGGTTCTGGTGCTGGTTTTGGTGTTGTAGGGAAAATAAAGAGAATTTTCTTCCTGTTGGATTTGGATTTGGATCCTGACAGTTCGCTCTCTGAATTTTAAACTGGATTTACTACAGAAAAAAAGAAAATACTGACACACATACCCGAAAACAGAAGACAGAAGACAGAGAATGTATAAAATACTCCAGAGAATGGAGAATGGAGACTACACGTGTCATGTGCATAATCTGTTGACTGTTTACTGTTGACGTACGCATCCACACAACAATACACACTACACATTACACGAGTACGAGCATTTGAGAGGATTGAATCGGACTTGATTGGCTCGCATTTATTGTGCCACTGGGTAAAAAACAGAAACAGAATATATTGCTTTTTTATGCAGTCCGTTTCCACTCTTCCATTCTTCTTTCTTTCTTTCTCATTCTCTTTTTGTAAATTGTAAATGAATTCATCTCACATCTCACAACTCACATCGCTGGATCTTTTCTCTTCTACTCTCAAATTCCAGCTCCAGATCCTCATCCACATCCACATCTTGTACAGCTCTTGAATTCTAGATCTAGATTCTGGATTCTACATCTTAAATCTTGTGGATTTGAATTTTGAATTTGAATTTCCACAGTCCACAGTTTTGCATTTTTCTATTTTCCCATTTTCACTCTATTCTCTTTTCATTGAGAGAATTGCTGAAAATGCAAAATATCCACAATCCACAATATTCTGGATTCTGGAATATGGAATATGAACCAACTACTTGAAGCTTCTTTACTCTTCTTTTTATTTTATCTTTTATCTTGTGGATTGTTGAAATATGCGTATTAAAATGGGAAAGAGAGTGAGTTGATTCCTTGCTTCATTTTTCCATATGAATTTTTAGATCTGAATTTAGACTTATCTATAGAAATTTCTGTAACGTCTGTACAATCTACAATCTGTAGTGAGTCTATTTTCTCCTCGTCTATTCTGTTCCTTCAACAGTACAGTTGACTGTTGACTATTGACTCCAGCATGAGAGTGCGAAAGGAGAGGAAAAGAAAGAGAGAGCCACGCCTTGAACATATGACCAAGTGAGTGAGTGAGTGAGTGAGTTGACTTGACGGAATTCTGTGACTCATAATGATACATGAAAACCGCAGGATACTTTTATCTCCACATAAATATATTACACATATCTACATCTACATCTACATGTGTAAATAGTAAATACAAAAGTATTCCATATCCCTTTTTCTTCTTGTTGTTTTTTTGCTGACAAAAAACAAACTGTAGCTTCTCTGTTGTCTGTTGTGTAGGCAGTGTGCAAACTAGAAACTACAAACTCCAAAATGGTTTTTTGCCATGAATGTAAAAAGATGGATTTGGATTTGAATTCACAATTTACAACACACAGAGACAGCATTTTATTTTTACATTTTCTTCCAAAACTCCAAAGCTTCAAAACTCCAAACTTATTAGATTTGACATGATAGATATAGATTATAGATATGAATATCATAGAGCACAGTACAATGAAAATTCACTTTCTACATGAGAATATGAGAGACAACTTGAAGAAATTCAAAAAGAACAAGAACAAGAAATGGGTAGAATTTAGAATTTAGAATGTAGAATGTCGACTCCAGAATGTGGAATTGTCCTTAATGAACGTATTAGAGTTGAGAGAAAGAGGAGGACAAAAGTGTGACTTGGGACGAGAAACCGAAGCTGAAACCTAAGCTGAAAACGGGAGGAAAATGAAGCTACTTACACATTTTACATTTTACACACACGTTGTGTGCAGTTCTGTTCAGCAGTTCTGTTGAGCAGTGTGGATGCAGAATGTACAAAAAAAGTAAATATTCTTCTACTTTTGTGTCTATGCGTAGGTACTTGTTCTGTATTATTTCCAGCGAGAAAGAGAGAAATAAAGAGAGGAAGAGGCAGTCTCGTAATATGTTCTCACTACTCGACTCTAATGACAAAGGATCGGCAACCTAATTACCCAAAGGCACATGGTCTAGCTCCAAACCGCTCCAATGCCTCTTTCTCTCTCTCTCTCTCTCTTTCTGTCTTTGTATTTGTGGTTGGAGAATCTAGAGTCGAGAATCGAGAGTCATGTGACAAGAGTAAGTTGGAATTCTGACACATATGGTAATTGGTGATATGTTGAATGTTGAGGACAGATATTTCACATTCACATGTTCTTCTTTCCTCTCTCTCTCGCTCTCTCTCTGTCTTTATTAGTTCAGTATGTCTGCATTCTCTATTAAATGCATCTTGCTCCACGTCACTTGCAATCATCTTCGTCTTCGTCCTCAACTTTAACGGAATCGACAGCTTCAACATCCACATAGAAATTTCATCTTTTCTACATCTTTTTTACTGTAGACTGTAGAAAATGAACATCATCTCTTGAAGATTCTTTATTTCTTCATTACGTTTTTGAATTTTGAATTTTGAAAATGAATGAGCTGAAGCTGAAGCATTTTAATAAAAATGGTATTATTTTATTATTTTCTTCGACAATGGAAAATATTATACTTATTATTAAGAGTTTTGAATTCTGTATAAATGAAAAAAAAACATGGAAATTTCAAAGAGTTCCCTTGATTTTGCTTGTTTATTTATTTATTATTTATTTATCACTTTTTTCTATTGAATTTAGACATTTAGTACAATATAAAATATTGAGGATTGACGGGGGATTTTCCTTTGAAAAAAAGAAAAATTTGTTTGTAGTTTGTACAAAAACAAAATACCTGTTTTTTTCCTGTGATAAAAAGTTAAGCTCATTTCTCCTTTCAACTTTCAGTTTTCAATATCAAATATGCAACATGGAATTCTCTGCATGTTTTTGAAAAAAACACGGTGTTTTTTACTATATGTACTAGTACAGAAAAAAGATGGAAATGTATTTGTTTATGCAAAGAAATAGAAAAAGGGGATAATGTAAACATATTTGTATTATTAAGGATCCCGGAGAAATATGTAGAATGTAGATGTGGATGAGAAGAATGTGTGTGTGTTCGTTATTCGTTGTTGCAACTGGGAGTTTTACTTGAGACTTGAGAGTTTTGACTAGTTTAAGTTTGAAATCCAAACCTTTTTGATGTAGCGCAGAGAGAAAACTTTTAATTAAACTTTGGGCGTTTAGTTTATAATGTGTAATGTTCAACAAAGAGCAAAAGAGAGAGAGAGAGAAAGAAAGAGAGGGAAAAGTGGAGTGCGCTGGAGTTGAAGACGGATTTTATATTTTATATTTCATGTAGGCAGTTTTCCATTATCAAAGGAAACTGACAGTTGACATTGTGCGGAGATTAGAAAAACAACATGCTTTTTCCCTCACTATCACTAAATTCTAAATACGAAATACCGAATACCGAATACGAAAAAGAGTCTCATTGTAGTATTTTGTATTTTTTATTTATCTCATCCTTCTTCATTATGTTATGCAAACAAACTCTTTCTTTTTTAGGTATCAATATCACATCTTTTCCTGCATGTTTTACAAGTAAAAATGGGAAATACTAATAATTTTCAAAAATCCATCCTGTACTTTTTAAATTGTGCACGGTTCATCGTTCATCGTGTAAAAAGTACAGAATAAAAAGTAAAAAGTATAGAGTAAAAAGAACTGGAGTTTGAAGTTGGTGTAAGTGAGTGAGCATAGATAAGTCAAGTGTGAAACAGACTCATGTCAGAATTATTACATCCATCTGTTATGTGTCGCTCCACTTCTCCGCCTTCTTCTTTTGGTTCTTTTGGTTCTTTGGCTAAACTAAACCAAATGAAACCAGACCAAAATCGACACGGAAAAAGTGAGTTAAAAAGCGTCCCGAAATGGACGAGGGAAATGGGAATAAAACTGAAACCTCTTTCTCTCATCTTAGATTTTAGATTTATACGCGTGTAAAATGTAAAGAGTAAAGAGTAAAGAGAAATAAACGGATCCAATGAGCACTTGAATGTAAAATGTTGAATGCCGAATGAATGGAATGGAATGGAAAGATAGATAAATAGATGAATGTACCATGTAAAAAGAAGAGAGTATAGGAAAAAGCTCCTCAAGTATTTGGTATTTGGTATTTGCAACACACCAAAAGAAGACATGTAAAATGAATCCTCTATTTACATAAGGTTTATCACATCACTTTTTATAAACAGAAACAGACACAGAAGGAGAGTGCCATGTAAAATAGAGCTGAGAGTTGAGCTGAGCTGAGACCTGAGTGTGAGATAAGAACAGTAGCTTCACTTCAACTTCAACTCTGGTTCAGTTGGAGCTTTGAGCTTTGAGATGGGACTCGACAGTCGAGACTCGAGCTCTTCTTTTTCTTCTTTTTTCTTAATGAGTTCGACCTGTGGAGCATTAATCACAACAGAGAGAGAGAGAGAGTAAAGTAGAGGATAAAAGAAGAGGAAGGTGGTTGCCGTGTGGTGTGTGTGTTTTTGTGTGTTGTGTTGTGTTGGAGGTGGGCGAATGAATGACATCCCACATGGAAAATGGGAATGAAAATGCACATGTAATATCAAGGAAATGCTCTATATTACCAAAATGAACCTCCACTGACTTTGGCTTTGACTTTGGTTTTGACTTTGACTTTGACTCGCTTGTCATTGTCATTTTCATGTTCATTGTCATTGTCATTGTCATTGTCAAGTTGAGTTAAGTTGCTCTTTATCCCGAATCCAAGATAAAGAGTCCAAATGGAAATGGAAATGGAAAAGAAGGAGATAAAAAAGAAAGAGGAAATAAAGAGTTGGTGGTTAGAAGTTAGAATTAGATGAATCTTACATGTTACATGTTCAATCTGAGACTCAATACTCAATGCACAAGACAGAGAAAAAGACAGAGAGCGGACTTTTTATGTTTTTGTGCCTTGTGCTAAGTATTCTCTTATCTATCACATGGATTCTCTTTCTGGCTCTGACTTCAAATGGGAAAGAGTCCGCTGTCGGCTCTCTTTACTCTTGACTCTTAACTCTTTCTGCTGTGACGTTTACTTTCTACTTAATACTTCATGTTTAATGTTGTTTAATATTGTGCGTGTTTTTATTTTGTATCATTGGATTTTAATTTTTAATTTAACATGTTAATTTTTTTTTACCTTTTTTACCCTGATTTTTTGTAGTAAAGACTAAAGATATTTTAAAACAGATTTTCTTGAGGTAGTAGAAATTCCAAAAAGATGGATGATTAGAAATATCAATAATTATTATCAGTCAAGGATCAATAGTTAATATTATTTATACACAGAGAGAGAGGACAAAAAGGTCCAGTTTACCTTGAAATTCTAATTTAAATCCAGATCCAGACTCTAGACTTTGGAATTAAGTTGAGCCCTGAGTTGAGCTCTCTTTTTAAAGGTTGGAAGTGGACTTGGACTTGGATTTAGAACTGTGAACACGGAAATGTACTTACTGACGGAATACTCAATGCTGAATACTCTTTGAAATTTGAGAAGGATTCTACTTATTTTTCTCATTCTTTCACAATTCTATGGATTTTGTAAAAGATGGATCGTGGAACAAGCGTCGAACGTTGAGGATTGAGTACTGAGTATCGAGGATTGAGTCAAAAGATAGAAAAGAATTCTCCTTGGAGATTTTTGGTAGTCCATTTTGTTTTCCTGTGAAATGGGGACATTGAGTATTGAGTTGAAATGGAAATGGAAATGGTGTTGACTTGAATTTCTCCATGTATCATTTTTTTCCAGACAGGATTTTTCTCTCAATTTTTGCTGTTTTGTTGAATTGCACGGATTTTTTCAAAAGTATACAGAAAAAAGAATACAGAATACGGAATACAGAGGATTGAGGAAATGTGTGGGTGTGGGCTTATCTTGTGAGTTTTGGATTCTCAGCGAGTGGAAGAAGAGTACATGAAAACTCAACCAAAAACCAAACCAAACCAAACCAGCAAAGCCTTTTCTAAGCTGGAGCGTTGAATGTTGAGCGTTGAACATGGCAACAGAAGATGAAATAGAAAGCTTAGATTTTATATCGATTCCATTTTCTATTCTCTGTATTTCTTCATTCTCTGTATTTCTCCACTTCCGTGTTTTTTATACAAAATGAAGACAAGAGTAGAAAAAATAATACACGGGATTTTCTGTCATGTGTGCAAAATATTTCCAAACTCCAAACTCCAAACAAATACCACTTTTAAATGAACTGCGTCCTTTTTTGAGAGAAATTGTATTTTCTATCTGTATTTGTTATCTCGGTCTGGATCTGGAATCTGAATCTAGAGCTTTTTGTATTGAAACCAGTTATTCATTTATTTCTTTTATACTGTACTGGATTTAGTACAAGATTTGATAAAAATTTTGATCCTTTCTTTTTTTTTCTCTTTTGGCTGGAGGTTGGACAAAATAAATTTCAGTTATCTTTCATGAGTTTCTGGTTACTGATGTTTTTGTTGATGTTGTTATTTGTTACTTCCTTTTAAAAAAAATCTGGTTGAATGAAAAGAAGATTAGAAATTAGAAGACTTTGTTTTTTTGGCTTATAAATTTTCCACCGGTTTTGTTTTATAAAAGAAGGAAAAGTGTGATAAAAAAGAGGAGTGAAAAATTGAGGGGTTGCAGTCTTTTTTTCATAGGCTAACCTCTGATCGAAGATCCAAATCTTTATGATGGACACACAATTTTCTTTCGATCGGCCTGGCTGTTGGATTTTGGATCTTGGATATGGTTTGTGAATTCAGTTTGGTTTGGTCGGGTGCCATCTGACATCTGGTCGATGCCACATCATAAGAAAGATGGCACAAGCTTTGAGCTTTGAGCTTTGAGTCGTGGACAATTGGAAAATTGGACAAAAACCACAATCTCAATCGTAATCACAATCCCTTCAGATTTGTCTCCATATTTCAAGAATAAAACTGTCCAAAGTCCATTCCAAATCGATCAGCTTGGGTGAAATGTCTGGAGTCTGAAAAAGGTGGAGAAACTATAAACAATAAAAGAGCTTGTTCTACTCCAAGAATCTATTTTTCTGGAAAATCATCTTTTTCATTTTCATTCTCAATTCGTTACCGATTTCATATTTTCCTATAAAGCTACAAAACATAAAAAGTATTAATACAATTGGTGCAGAATTGAATCCTGTCTGAATGTTTTTCAATGAAAAAAGCGCATACTAATAATTTAATGTTCAATTATAGAGAATTTTTACATTTTTTATGAGCTTTGAAACTAGATTTGGGGCTCAGTTCTGTTTCTGGAGTCTAGTACATGACCCATAAAAACCAGTAATAATAGAATTTGATGCTAAGATATCTGCAGAGAAATTGAAATAGAGAGAAAAATAAAGTGATTTGATTGCAATAATCGCCATTTGAGATTTTTATTTTCTTCCTCCTCTTTTTTACGTCAGTAATAATTCCAAACTTGAGCCTTGTTCACTGTTGATCTCTAGAGTTGATCTTCGGAGTTGGGACAAAACCGCTGAGATTCTTCATTTCCACAAAGACCAACATCCAAAATTCCAATGACACAAAAAATGCACATGAAAAATACAAGAGTTGAAATAGGGCATAAAAAATATCGGTCAACCTTTTCCTTCTCTTTCGGAGCTTTGACCGTAAAACAAGAGGAAGGGAAACTAAAACAGCGGTGAAAGAACCATCATCTTTTTTATATCGCTGTACAAGTACGAGTACGAGTTGGAATTCAGTTTCGCTGTCTAATTCTGGAATTCAATACTGGAGTCGTTTTCTCCAGGTCCTTTTCTCCAATAAAATGTTTGGTTCACTGTCAACTCAACTCAACTCAACTCAAGTATCAAGAACAATTCGTGATTCTTATACAAGTAAAAAGACATAAGAATTTCAGCATTTGAAGGAAAGCTTCTGTTCGCTGTTTTATTATTGTGAAAAAGTCTGCAATGATGTGCCGTTCTCGTTGTCATTCTGCGTGTAATAAAAAACAAGAGTGAGAAAAAGAGAAAGAGCGTAAAATGTCTGATATAACAGAAATGTTATGTCTCGCCATTCCCAATCTTGATGTGAATTGTGGATGTTTCTGTTGGTGTTTTCCCGTCGTTTGATAGTTTTTTTTGGGAAAATAGAATTGTATTACTGGATTTTGTGGAGGGAGAAGCTAACGCTTGAGTTTGAGCTGGAGGAGACAGGAGAACAGAAAATAGAGAAGAGAGAGAAGAGAAAGAAGGGAGTAGAACAGAATGGAAGAGGGAGAGTCAGGGTGATGCAGGCCATCAAAAAGGAATCGAGAGCACGTGCAGGATCCATTTTAAACGGATTAGAGGCTTCCCTGAACAACCAACGTTCAGCCTTTTTTTGTTTCTAATGCAAGCACTTCAAATATCTATCACGTGTACTCTGTATTCTGTTTTGTGTCTTGTGTACGCACAATAGAATATGTACAATGTGCATTCAACTCAGCTGACTCTCACTCTCACCGAATACCGAATCCAAAAATCCAAAGCCCAAACCAAGCAAATCGTTTCTATTGCATAATGCAGTTTTCCCGTTCCCGTCTTCCGAATCAATCACATTTCAGATCACACACTCGTACATTGTACAAGATACAAGATACGAGATACAAGATCCGCGTACATAAAGTAGAACAGTAAATATTCAATAACCAGACCAGCAAAGTTCAGTCCAGGTTACGCCATTCAGTTTCATTTTTTATTTATTGAAAAAGCGTGTGTAAATAATCATGTCATGTAAATATTGATTCGCAACATTAATTTACAAACTCTTGTACAAACTAAAATTTAAAACCAGAGACTAGAAACTGAACTGAACGACGCTCAACCAGAAGCAAATACTTTATGCTTCATGTTTCACATTTCATGTTTTGAGGTATCTATAGAAACGCATTAGCTGGACCATGAGAAATTTACAAGTTTGTCTAGTCTGTTCCTTTGTTTTTCAAAAGAGTGCAGTGTACAAACTTTGAGTTTGAAGCTCCGTTGTGCGTTTCATATTTCATATTGCAAATGGAAAATGGAAAATGGAAATAGTTGGTACTTTTTTTTGATTTATTTATTTTGTATCTCTTTTGTACAACTTCCGAAACCGGAGCCGGAATCGGATCTGGACCTGAATTAAAAAGTAAAAAGTGTACTACTAAATAGTTACTAGTTTTTAATTTGTACGTCTGTTTTAATTTATTATTAAAAGGAAAAAGATAGAAAGAACCTGGGTAGACACATGACCTGGACTTGGAATTTAAAAGCCTTTTAACTGTAGCTTTTTGTACTGAGGAAAGCGTGAAAAATTAGGCTAGTGTGGCTAAACGAATTAGTACAGACTACAGACAGTAGAAAGGCTGCTAAAATAAAATAATAAAATGTATCATTTTATTATTCCGTTCCATCATTTTATTTCAGTTTTTATCCATGATCCATGATGCACTGAATTTTGTGTGTAGGAAAAAATGTTGTCCATTAATCTGAGCCGAGTCCAAATCGTCATTGTCATATTTTCAGTGTCATAATTTTTTGTAGGAATGAAGTGTGAAGTTTCCTGCATTAAAACGCCCGTCTTTTTCTCCCGTCTTTATGCATAAAAAGCTGTTGTCTGTTGTCTATTGTCCCAATTGTCAGTTGTGAGTTTTGCGTGGTAAAAGGAGAGAGGAGAATTGGGTTTTGTTGGGTTTTGTTGGGTTAAAAGGGAGCCCATTAGGAGACAATGGCGGATTTATTCCCTCAATCCAATTCCAATTCGAATACAGTATTCCTGACAATGAACCCTGCTCTCACTCTCACTCTCAGTCCACTCTGCTTTATTCTACTGTACTCGACGCTCCGCTCAAGCACTCTCACTACTCTCAGCTCTTCTCTTAGCCACTCTGTCTCCAAAATGCATTTGCAATCACTTCCTCCTTCTTTTCTCCTTCTTTTACTTGTACTTTTACTTGGAACCACTGAAAGCTTCCATTCGTATTCCTAGTTTGAGTTCCGTGTTTCTTGTTCAATGTTCAATGTTCAACCTTCACTCGTCATCCTCCTCGTCGTCATGGATGGAAGTATTAGCCAGAGGAAATGAATGAATCCTGAATGGATGACATTTTCTGTACGTACTTGTGCGTTGTGCGTAGTGCGTGTACACTGTACACTCATGCATTTTGTACACTCGCAAATGGACGCGAATCGACCGGGCGTTTGTTTCGTCTCGTCTCATTTCATTGCACAACAGGGAAACTGAACATTGAACATTGAGCATGCAAAGAGTATTTCAGGATAAAATGTGCATGTGTTTGTTGTTTATTTGTCTGTGTCTGTGTGTGTGGATGATGTGACTGCGAATAGATACAAAAAGATTTACTTTTGAGTTTGATTTGTGTGGGAATGATGAGCGTTGAGCGTTGAGCATTGAGCATTGAGCATTGAACATTGAGATAGAATAAAATAGTGTGGGAGCAAAGGTGCAAGTGCAGGAGTGCTTTTTAACCCTTTGTTTGCATTGCTTTGCTTTGCTTTGGTTTGGTGGAAATGAAAGGCCAAAGGCAGAG
Source organism: Sminthurinus signatus (assembly GCA_019776565.1). Taxonomy (NCBI): domain Eukaryota; kingdom Metazoa; phylum Arthropoda; class Collembola; order Symphypleona; family Katiannidae; genus Sminthurinus; species Sminthurinus signatus. Next base: position 39,501 of record JABASP010000459.1, read on the forward strand.
AGCACTTATAAATTATAATGCGGCCCATTAAAACATTAGCGGATCCAAATTTGTATCAAATCTGTATCACGCATTTGAAGTCTACTGGTTCTACAGATAATTCTCATTCTCGTTCTGGACTCTGAACTCTGGATTGCGGCAATTCTATTGCGTGCAATGTACAATGTTTTGATTTTTGATCCAGTGCAGTTGGAATTTGCTTCTACATGCTACTTTTTGTATTCTGTATGCGGTGTGCACATTCGCATAGACATAGAAATTTGCGTAAAGAGTAGCGAGTAAAGAGTAAACTGAAAGGGATGATGATGAGCTCTTGAGTGTTTATCTAATGCACAAAGCACAAAGGAAAATTCACATGTGCATGTTCAATGTTTAGTGTTCGGTGTTTGGTGTACAAAGTTCAAGTGCATTATCAAGTCTATGAGTGCGAGTGATGATGAGTTCAACAAGCAGGAGAGAATAATACAGAAATACATTGAAAATACAAGTAGAAATAGAAATAGCATCACATGTCCATGATGTAGAATGGATTTGTGCATGTATGTTATGTATTTGTAGTTATCTGCACTGGAATTTGAATTTGAATGTGAATTTGAATAGGACTTGAATTTACCTATTTAAATGTGGAGGAGTATGCGTGAGCACGTCGGAGGGTTTACACGCATATTACGCATTACGCACACCACACCGCATGTGTCTACACTGTATCATCTATACTTCTCATTAACTTTTCCTCTTGCATTTGTAATTTGTATCTATCTACGCACTACACTGCAAACTAATTGCACTCGAAAAGTTGTTCCAATCTTTTGATTCTTTTGATGATGATGATGATGATTGTAGATTTGAAGTTTGAGTGAGCGGAAATGAGTTTTTTATCCACCCGAGTAAAATGTAAAACGTAAAATGTATTATTATTATTATTACACTCCTAATTGCAAAAGTTGACTCATTCTCTGAAAAAGTTGAAAGTTTGATGGATGAATCAGCCAACTTTTTGAGTCATTTTTAGTTTGGAAATAGTTTAAATAAAGATGCAAGTTTGAAATAATAATAATAATAATTATTATTATTATTAATAATTTTACTGTTGTTATATTAGGGTAATAATAATAATAATAATTATTATTATTATTAATATTTAAGTATTTAGTATCCATTTCCCATCAAATTCAAGTTATCTCAGAGATTACATGGGAAAATTAGGAGGTTGTGCCATTTTTTGATCAGCTGACGTTCCAAAATACGAAATCCGAAATTGAAATGAACTGAGGATCTCAGTTCTCAATGAATGTGAAAAGATGTGAATGAAATTGAAACCAAATTATGTTTATTATTATTATTATGACTGTGTATTAGATATGATATGATGTGATGAAGAGGGGAAGGAAAAAGGGACGGAGGTCGTAAATAAGCATGTACAATGTACAGTGTTTAATGTGGAGCGTATAGAAATGTGAAATGTGGGATTTCTCACAATCTCTCGACTCTCGTCCTCCGTGTTTTGTCGCATCTCTCCTTCCTCGTTCCTCAGTTTCAGTGTTTCAGTGTTTGCGTCGGTTAAATGGAGCGAGAGAATTCCCCAAAGATGAAATGATATCATGTTTTTATACTCTGTATCCCACATGCATCTATGCCTTGTACTTTTGTACTCTGGACTCTGGACTTTACACACGTAGATATAGAATATAGAAAGAAAAAGTTCATAGTCGATTGGATATTTGGATTATTGGATAATAAAGGATGACACCCCGTCGGCCCAAACACATTTCAAATACAATATAAAATATACATGTAACATGTAATATTTACCCCACATCCCGAATCCGAATTTCAATAGACATTTACATTCTACTTTCTATACTTTCTAGAAAAAGCCCACTTTCATTTCCCTTTTGCCTCTGCCACAGTTCGGATGCGAATTCGGGTTCTGGGGATGAAATTAACTAAATCCAGTTATGTTAAGAGAAGCCACACGCACTTATTCAAAAAGAAAAGATAGATTTCTATATACTCTCACAATTCACAATCCACAATTCAGAACCGAACCAAAACAAGTCAAGCCAATCTTCATAATAACTAAAACATTATTACATTACTTTGGATTGTTTTCTTGTTTTGTTTTGGCGGGGTGAAGGATGACGACGAAAATAACAATGATGATCACAGCCCAAAGGTCCCACAATTCCATATTAATATTAAGAAAAATGGTATTCCCTGCTCATTTTCATCATCATCACTGTAATTGTAATTGAAGTTGCAGTTGTAGTTGTAGTTGTATTTTTGATGGTCCTTCCTCTGTCGACCTTCTCCTCAGAGATTCGGTCTCGGATTTGGCCAGGATTCGCCTTCTCAATTCTCACCCTCTCCCTCACTTCTTCTGTATATTCAGCTTTAGATCTAGAATCTAGATTCAGATCCGAGTGGAGTGATCCATCAAATTCACTCGGACTCGTTTTGATTTCCAATTTTCAATGACGTCTCCTCAATCCTCAATTCGACCCTCCATCACACAAAGAACACAGTAAATACAGAGAAAAACAACAACTAAAACAAAGGAATTACACGTTACACATTACACGTCATGCGTCACACTTCATACTTCATACTTCATGCATAAAGTATTTTACCGGAGATCATCAGCTCAATTCTCGTTTCTTTACTGTATTTGAGTTGTCATGTTTTTGTGAGAGATTGGAATAACTAAAGAAGGAAGAAACTCAGAATTTGATTAGACAAGAGACACTTTATACTTTACTTTCCTCTTCTCCTCATCTTTTGATTTGAGTCGGGTGTCTGGTGTCGTGTGCAACAAGAGATGAAAAGATGTTCATGCAATTTGATACAAGTTGAGAGTTGAGAGCGGAAGAAGAGGAAATGGAAAAGATGTGCAGAGATACGAGAAAAAGAAGAAAAAGAAGATAAAGTTCATGGATCTTTTAGGAAGCTGCAGGTTGAAAGGGAAATGTAATATAATCGACTCGATCCTCACTCCTCACCCTTGTCTCTTTTATTATTCTTCTTCTTTCCCTCGTTTTCTTCATCTCAGTTGCTCCAATGATGTGGATTGCCATTTCCATTTCTTGTTCAATGTCGCCTGGTTCACTCTTTCCCTGCTAATAATCTCGAAGATAATGCATCGGGTGAATCAGAATCAGAATGAAGTCCACTGTGGCCTCACAAAGTCACTTTTACCCTGTAGACTCTAGACTAAAGAGTGCATCCTGTTTCTCGTTTGTAGTTTCTGGTGTGGTTGTGGAAAAGGAGGAAGAGGGCAGAATTTCCTACCCTCGGATGTGGGATGTGGAATGGATGGATGGATTATGTATTGGATTGGACTGGGCTGAATGGGGGTTATGCACATTGCACATTTTATAGTGTGTTCAGTGTTCAATCCTGGTCCTGGCTCCTGGTTTTGGTGTATAAATAAGTATGATTAGGATTACAATATACAATATTTTTCTAGATGATCCTTTCATGATGAAACCCTGGATATTTTCCTCATCCTTGTTCTTCACTCTTTTCTTCTCTTTTCTCTCCATTCTCCACTCATCTCCTCTCATCTCGTCATCAGTTTCCTCAGGGAATTTTCCCTCCGCTTTTCTCACACAAAACATATAAAATATAAAACCATGGCCCATACAGCACAAGAGCACAGTCACAATCAACGAGGGTTCTCCTACAAACTTGCTCCATTCGTTCCTTCGTTTGTTCCTTCACTTAGTTGATACAAGCATAATCCTGTGCCCTGTATCGTGTCAAATGTGTTAGATTTCGCGCTCAACTCATAACTATGAGAATTGTAATATCATGAGGGAATTGGATTCACACACGGATGTGTAAAATTCACAAATTCATAAATTCATCCTACAATATGAGAAAAAATAAAAACTAAGGGAAAATATGCATAAATAGTAAAATGAAGAGTTCAAGTTGATGCCAATTCCCATCTTTTGAAATAGCAACAAGTATAAAATCGAAAGTATATAAACGAGCTTTTGATGAGTGGTGTGTGGTTTTTTCTTTCCTGCTTTTGGAGATTTTTGAAAAACCTGAGACTTGAGACTTGAAGAAGGATTTCAGTAAATAGTAAATACCTTTCAATTTAAAGATTTAAGCCTAATAGAAAATTCGAGCCGCTTTGTATTTGAATTCGCTTTTGGTTTCGGATTTGCATTTTTATGTGAGAAATTCAATATTTTCTAGATTCTGGATTCTGGATCAACAGGCTTCGAGTCGAATCCTTCCAATTTCTATTCAATTAGATTCAATTCAATGAAGAAACTGGTGTTTTTTTTTCTGTATCCCCTGTTTATATAACATAAATATTTTGTATGCAAAATGGAAGGATAATGATGCAGAATCAAAAAGAGTCTGCTCTGTCTTAATAATTCACATGAAAGTGGAAGTGGAAATACGAATACGAATGCGAATCAAAATAAGAATGAGAATGGAAATGACACAAAACATGTAAAAGATAATAGTTCTGCTCTTCTAAAAAAAGAATAGAAGTAGAAGAATAAGCGGCACAAAACTGGAGGAGTAGGAAAAGGTTTCAACTTTCAAAGCCCTTCATCTTCCTTCCATTCAAAACAAGAAAAGAGAAGAACAATCTTTTAGTCCTTCAACTTACCTTTTCTTTTATTTGTGTAAGAGTGAATGAGAGAGAGAGAGAGATAAATAAATAAATAAATAAAATAACGGTGAAATTTGCAACCAAATCAAATTACCAATTTTTTTTCTCCCCTTTTTTCTTTATTCTTTATTCTGGCTTTGCAAAAAAGATGAAGCTAAAGCCAAAGTCAATTCACAATTCAATTCAACTCAGTCGACAAAGTCGTGTCTAGTTCCTCTTCTGGTGGAAGTTTGAATAAAGGAATACAAAATACAAAATATATATGAGACATGAATTCTGTCTGCTTTTGTAGTGTGTGAATGTCTGGCTCCGTCTGAACTCAGGCTCCCTCAGTCGCTGAATTATTGATGAGTGAACTGAATAGACCAGCAACTGGAAATGCGTAATATGTAATATACAAATTCAAACACCAACACCGTGCGTGAATATAGAATGTCGAATGTCGGATGTAGACGCATTTTACATACTACACAAAACATATCTAGACTCTACAAAAGAAAACAAAGCTCCTCGCTTTTCTTTCTAGGACTTTGCCGTGGGCTTACAAAAGCACAAAATTACATTCATTTTACACGAGATTGAACAGTGGATTTGAAAATGTATGAAAAATAATAATAAAACGGAAGGAACAAGAACCAAAAAATTAAGTGAAAATACTTGGTTTCAAATTTCATATAAATGAGGTAAAATTCATATTCAAATTCATGGGATAAAATATAACATATAAAATGTAAGTAAAAGGATTGCCATTTTCCAGTTGTGTGTTGTTTGCTGTGTGTGCCGTTTAAAAGAATTCTTTCCTCCGTCTTTTAAATGGTGTTCTTTTTTGTATAAAAATGATAAATGTGAAATGGGTAATTGTAATTGTAAAGTGTACATGTATAAAAGATGCCTCAGGTTTCACTGCAGCATTTTCTTAATGGATCATCCGCCTTTCCACTTTCTACATCTTTTTTATTCTTTGCTACTTTTATTCTCCATTCTCCATGAAAATTGTATCGTGTACATTTTCATCTGTAATTGTGTAGATCTAAAAAGATGTCAGATTATTATGAAATGTCTGGCTCGGTCAATGGGATCTTGATATGAAAATGATTATTATTGTTATTATTATGACTGTGACATTAATTTAATTCAATTCAAACTCGCCATTTTTTAAACCAGCGTTTGATATTTGTGTATTTTACATTTGTATTTTGTATTGCATAATATTTTCTTTTCTGTTACTACGAATTCAAAGCTCAAAGCTCAAAGCTCAACTCCCTTTCATATCAAGAGTAAAATGTACAAAGGCACAAAGAACGAGGGAAATTTGCAGTGGTGGTCTGAGTTTGCCAGAGTGCCCGAGTACCAGAGTTTGTCAAGTTTGAGTCAGTATTACAGTAACCAGTAACCAGTAGCCAGCAAAAAAAAACCCGCAACAAACTATAAAATTTTATGATTACGACATATTTTTCATACTGTGTGTTGTGTAAAATGAAAGGGAGCAAAAGTACAAATAGAAAGAATCATCTGCTCACCAGCTGCCGTCAATTCAATTCATTGCAATTCTCATGTGTACATAGTACAAACTAGACACTAGACAGAGAATTCGCCATATTATGTTGATATTGATATTGATCTGTTGGCTGGTGGTTTCTCTCCACTCTTTTCTTTTCCAGGTAGAAATACACAAGTAGACAAAGCTAGTGGAGGGGGAAGGGTAAACATTGAATTGAAAAGTAAACAGTAAACAGGCAGACAGTCTAAAATTTAATCCACATTTTGGCAACCTCATGCAAATGCTTGCAAAAAATAAAAATAAACCTAGTTTTATTCAACTGACATTCAACATTCAACATTCGAGTTGAATTGAGAAAAGGGATGAGAACTGGCAGAGGAAAAAACCCCAGTCTCTGGATTCTGGATTCTGGATGAAATGAAAATGAAAAGGGGGGAAGAAAAATGGAATGGTTGATTGTACATTTATACGGAATAATGTGTCATGTGTAGACTTTTAATGGCTATTTTTCATTCTCATTTCACAATCACCATGAATTACTTTTCATCTTCTGTCTACTGTCACACATCCGCGACATCCCTTTTTCTAAAGATGTGGAGTACACAGAAAGAAGTAGGCGAAATCCATTCTGAAGTAGACAATTCTACACATAATTTTAAGTTTTGCATACTTTTCCCGCACAACAGTATTTTTCCGCAAATACCAAATGTGTATTTCTTTTCAGCTTAGATTAAATTAAATATTATTGAAGACACATATGAAAATAGGCAAACATTTGAGTAAAAAAACAGGAATTTTGTATGTGACCTTTTCTTTTCTTTACTTTTCAGTTTTTCTGGTCATTCATTTAACTAAAAATTCCCATTCACATTCAATGTTGAAAAAGGTTTTGAGAAGATTTCCTACACATTTTCTCTGTATTCGCTGTATTTTGTATTTTGTATTTTGTATCTCTTATTTTTTCCTACAAGTCATAATTCTCTTTTCGACTTTTATCTTGTGGGACAAATGTAAAACGACTCATTCCTCATTTCCCTCGATAGAAATGCTCAATGAATCTTAACTGGTTTTCAAATTTATTATGTGAAGCAGAAAGCAGAAGCTGCTTGTATTTGTGTTTGTGCGTCTTGAAAGAGTGAGCCATTCAGAAATGAAAGAAGGCAAGTTCAAAATTCTCATAATTTTAACCACGAGGCTTCTTTTCTTGTCCTTGTTTCTTATTCGTGGTTCTTCGTTCTTGGTTCTTGTTTCGTGGTCGTAAATTTTCCTCAATATTTTCTAGATTTGGACGGACATTCTCCATTCTCAATTCATCTTTCACTCTTTTAATGTTCATTTTTAATGGGTTTCATTCCTTTATTTATTTATTGATGTTTTATGTATTCTTTCAATCTTTTGAATTTTGAATCCAGTTATCAAGCTTTCAAGCCATGAAGCTTTGTCTTTTGTCTTTTACCAGTTTTGAATTCCAAATTCTAAATTTCTCGCCATTTCCATTTTCCATTGTCATTCTGTATGTGTCTGGTTTCTGTTTTCTGTTTTCTATTTTCTGCTTCGCGAAATGGTACAAGATAAAACACTGTTGCAGATTGAAGACGTCACTTTTAATGGATGTTTCAGATTTCCATTTATAGTTTGTATTTGTATTTCCATTTGCGTGTCACAAATACAAATACAAATACAAACTCAAACTAAAATTCAAATGTATTTTACAAGTTGGATTGAATTTAAATTGGGCATTTAAGACAAGTGAAGAGCGAGCGAGGAAGCGAGGAAGTGAAGAGCAAAATAGTGAAGAGTGACTAGTCTAGTCTCGTGTCTGCCATATATCAACTGTGCATATTAATTTAACAGCTTTTCACAACCTATTTATTTTCCACTGGAGACTGAGATGCAAAATACAAAATACAAAATGCAAAACAGAAAAGATAAAGTGCTACGCCACATCTCCATCTCAATCTCGAAACTTGAGTCTCAACTCCGACATTTCACTGAGATTTGTTCAATGTTCAATGTCTATCTTTGTCTCGATGTTCTGTTCTATTGTGGGTCAATTAGGAAGAGGACACAGAACGAGAATCGACAATTGACAATCAGGATTGATAGTGCAAATAAATGTATTAGGCAGAATAATATAATCAATTGAGGCAATTCCCTTGTTCCTTTGTCTCGTTTGTATCTTTTGTTCTTTGTACTTTGTACTCTACTCTGTTTGAATTCAGCATTTGTACACTATAAAAAGTACAGGACAAGCATCTCAGATCTCAGACAAATTCTATTCAAATTTCCTGTGTATTTTGTATTTTGGTTCTGGAACTGGATTTTTCTTCATCTTTTGTTGTTGATAACCTTTGACGATGACGATAAGATCAACAGGACAACATTTTTAAAAAAATAATAGTAAATAAGTGATTTAGAAAAAAACAAAGATTTATGATAGCGAAAATGCTTATGTTATTGAAATAAAGTAAAATTTAACATGTAAAAGGAAAATTGAGGATACGAGTACACGTTGAAGATTGAAAATTGAGTAAGGTAACAAGAAGAGCAAAAGAGAGGATCATGGTAAATTTATTTATTCATTGATTCATTGAATCATGATCCATTAAGGTTTACTTAACCGTTAACCGTATCTAAAGAGTATTGTTTTGTCTATTATAAAATCAAAGCTTCTTTCTCTTTGTCTATTTTAAATTCAACCAGAAACCAGAGTCCTCTTTGTCTTTAGCCTACAGACCTTAAAACTTCCAACTCCAAAGTCCAAATTCCACCGTTCAAATTCAAAAAGTAATGGATACTCTTTAAAGCACATCTACTCCTGATTTCTGATCAGGATTTACTTGAATTTCCAATTTTGCCTCAGTTTAAACCATAGTGAAAAAATGGTACAAGTGGAAAGGAAAATGATACTTGATTTCAATTTTCAATCCATTCGATGGCGTAATCAAAGTATAATGTCATGTACTATAAAATGTAAAGTGTAATCCAATCCAATCCATTCACATGAAATGATATGATAACAAACCGTTTAGAGTTTAGAATCCAGAATCCAAAATCCAGAGATGAGAAGTGAAATTTAATTACAAACAATTTTGAGGGCTTTTATTCAGGCTCATTCGATTATACATTATACACAATACACAATGCAGAATACCTTGAGCTGGAACAAAAGAGTCTTGTGCCAAGAAAAGGGAAAACAACAACCAACAACAACATTAAACATTATAATACATTGTCTATTGTCTATTGTATCAGGATGTACTTTCTCGGAAAACTGTGGGGAAAAGTGTATAAAGTTTCCCTCGGATGTTCCATTTGTATTTGTATAATAATAATAATACGATGATCCTGTAGTCTCGTGTAGTCTCATGTCAAATCGTATCAATGGCCAGTTTTCAGTATTCAGTATCCGGTATCCGGTAAACTCTTCCTTTCTATTAAAGCGTAATCAGAGACAGAGATTCAGAAAATGTACATTGTACATGCAAAACCTTTTGTATCCGAGTTTCTACTTTCTACTTTCTACTCTTTTTGTCTATTGTCTATTGTTCTGCGGATCTTCACAAGCTTCTGAAGAACTGAACATGGAAAACGGAACAGAAAATGCCGCCAGGATGAAGCTTTTATGAAATTCTCTACTGGTTCTCAATTTGGGTTTTGGATTTTGGATTTCCAAAGAAAGAGAAATAGAACAAAGGGATTCTGCTGAATTCTCTCTGTCGTTAAACGATCAAAAGTTTCCCGTGTTTTCTACTCCACAGTCCATACTCCATAGTTCGTACGGCGTAAGTGATACATGGTAAATGGAGATGAGAGCAGACGGAGGAACATTACCAAAGTTTTCCACAGGACTTTGTTTGTGCCTCCACATTAAAAGTATCACATCCACAAACCCAATCCACAACTATCTAGAATCTAGAATCTAGACGAAATCAAAGCACAGGTTGAAAAGCATACAAATTTGTATCAACTTTCAAATCCAAAATCTAGACTGGAGAATTATCCAGGCTTTCACATCCAAAAGCGAAACCAAATCCAAATCGTGTAGAGAAATACAGAGACAGAGACAAAGAAAAGATAGGTAATGCAAAATCTAAAACCTAAATCATTCACACCGTCACTTTCACTTTCCTCCACATTCTTCATCCATTGTTTATCCGTGTACTTTCAAAATATCCGTGTTGGTGTTAGAATTTTCCCATTGTTCTCCTCTCTTTCTCTGTTTCTCTCCTTTTGTCTTTTCCGTGTGTGTACAAACAAATAAACAAACAAAACTTCCTTGAGAACTTGAGAATTCGGAATTTGAGAATTTGAAAATGTTCAAGTTTAAATCCTCTGGACTTTCACACGCTCACAACGAGATTTTCTATTCACAAATCCAAAATCGGAAGCACAAAATAGAAAACTGGAAATCTGGAAATCCTGGATTTTAGATGTTGGATGTTGGAATGTGCCATTTATTTTGCTCCAGTCTTTTTGGCGGATTTCCTCTTTTCCCATACAAATATTTCAAATTCATGCAACAAACAAATGTCTGTATGAAGAAAGTTTGGCAATGAATATCACCATTAAAATTCTACAAAATGTGGAATTTGTACTTTGTACCTTAAACCTGAAGGCTGAATACAGAATTTGCTTTCCCATTCCTCTTTTCCCATGCGGAATCATAAGACATTAGCATTTTATTGAACGAATATATAAATTATTGACAAAGTTTGTACTTTGTACATTTCATAAGTCTGTTGAAATTCCTCAAGTTTCTTGGAAACGTAGTAAATAGTAAATTGATAAATTGAATTGTGTCTCGTGTCATAAATTCAAACGGTGAATAATGAATAATGAACAATTACTGTAAAGTGTAATGATGATATCAATAATTATTTTTTATATTAATTTTGATTGCAGGAATTTTGTACGAGTGTCAATAATTGGGATTCGGAACGAAGAACGAATGTAACCTTGAGCATTTTAAGATTTGAGAGGTGATTAAAAAAGGTAAGCTGAAATTCTTGTGTACTTCATTTTTCATTTTGTATTAAAAGTCATATGAAGATTTGACGGTTCTTTCTCAATTCTCAACTCTCAACTCCAAAAGAATTGATCATTGCTAAAACCTAAAAGCCAAAATGTAATGTGCATGGAAAATTGGTCAACGCCCGTCAAAGCAAGTCGAGTCAAGTCGAGTCAGGCCAAGTTTGAAAGCAAACTGATACTAAAAACAAAATACATCTTCATGAATCCCATAAACCTGAAACTAAAAACTAAAAACAAAAGACTCTTTTGCTGTGGCAAAATGTACAGTACAGATGTAAAGATCAAAAATACCTGTGTGAACAGATGAACTCGCTTACGGAAAGTAAAAATGAGAAAGCAAAGCACAGATAATTCTTGCCTTATTTATGATGAGCCATTATCCATTATCCATTAGCTATCAAAGTCTGAATTACTGAGTCTCGAGTTTACAGTTTAGAGTCGCAATTCTTTCTCAGTCCTCTTCTCATCTTTTACTCATGATGTAAAGTTGAAATGGCAAACGACGTGTTAACACTAAATGCTAAATGCTAAATACAAAACATGTAGAATGTAGAATTTTGAATGTTGAAACGTTAAGCATCTAGTAATTTTATTTTATTAATATCTGTATTCTCCACGGTCTTAAACATGAACCCAGACCAAGGTAAAAAAAACGTGTTCCTAAATACTAAATACTCAACACTACTTTCAACTATCAACACTCTTTTTCATGTTTCATCTTTCATCTTTCATCTTTGGACAGTTAAAGTTACCTGGTCGTAAAAAAGTATGTGTTTTTATCTGTATCCTTATTTTACAACTAGACACTAGACACAATCACTCAGGTGGAAAATAATTTACTGTGTACATGCAGACGTTAAACATTAGGAATTAGACAAGAGAAGAGAAGAGATTCTTGTACATGATGAAGTTTCATCCCATTTTTTCCATACCATCTATTGTGTGTTGTGTGTTGAGTGTGTATTGTGTATAGTTTAAAGGATCTAAAGATATATTGATTTTTTCCCATTATTGGATCTGCTGGTCCACTCTCAATTGTTGACTGTTCCCTGTCGACTGTCGACTGTCGACTGTGGATACAACAACCAACAACACAGTAATAACAAACACCATAATGATAATGATAATGATGGTAAACATCGATATGTATTAATTGAAGATGCTCCGATAGCACAAACACTACAAGCTAAGCACTAAACACTAAACACTTTGAACATGCACATCTTTTTCTAGTTTGTTTTACTTGTAACTCGTAACATATAAGAGAAGAAGCCTTCACAAAGAGGCCAAAAGGTAGTATAATTTTATAATATAATACATAATGTAGTACATGAGAGCAAAAGATGAGTAGAAAATGATGAAGGATTAGGAGCCGACACCCAACATGAATTGATTTTCCCTCCTCCTCCTTCATTCTTCATTCTTCATTCTTCTGCCTGCTCCTTTTCCACATGGACATTTTGGCATGTGTATTTATTTTACCAACTATTTTTTTACTCAACGTACAAAGTACAAACACAGACACAGACACAGACAACGGGCACATGGAAAATCCTATGGACTTTGGACAATGATAATCTCCATTTTCAGTGTTGGTAATTTTCATCTTATTATTATTATTATCATGTCGACAGTGGCCAGTGAACAGTGGAATTTTCTCCACTGTAAATGTGTGAATATCTAATATCTATTTACTATTTATATTGTTCATCGTTGGGTGGACGTGGACGTGTCTCTGTGTCTGTATCTTGACAAGGAGAAGAAGAGGCTGGACAAAACAGAGGTTTGCTTTGGTAAACATCAACTATCAACTATCAACTTGGTAGGTAGCAGACGCGAGAACCGAGAAGATGGATAAAGCAAAGAAAAAAGTCTGGGCTTGGGCATAATTATTATTGTCCTGTCTTCTTCCTTCTTCTTCTTCTTCTTTCTTCTTTCTTCTTCTTCTTCTTCTTCTTCTTCTTCTTCTTCTTCTTCTTCTTCTTCTTCTTCTTCTTCTTCTTCTTCTTCTTCTTCTTCTTCTTCTTTCACCTTCATTGAAAA
>JABASP010000460.1:0-52711 GCA_019776565.1 Sminthurinus signatus
ATCAGACAAAAAATTTTAGCCCTCTAACTATTGTAGTTTCTATAAAATTAAGTGTACAATATTACCCTGCCCTGTACAATATTAGCCTACTCGACGGTACCTGTGTACAACATGGAATACAACATACAACATTTAGTAAAAATAAGTCGAGTAAATAGTAAATCCTGTCTCCAAAGACAATAATTTAGAATCATTTTTACTTATTTCATGACCAAGAGCATTCAAAATTCAAAGTTCAGAGTCGAGAGGCGAGAGTAAATCTGTATCCGTGCAGATGATGAGACTAAATATAATCTCTAATCTCTAATGCACAATGGAAAATGGAAAATGGAAGCGAGAGTGAGTATAATGGAGTGAGTGAGAGAGAACAGAGATAAATTTGAAATTAGTAAGAGGCTGTATTAAGTACTAGTATTGAACACTAACAATTGAAAATTGACAAAATGTTGAGTAGCTTATCTGTCTAACGTCTAATGGGAACAGACTGTTCAATAAGTAAGTCAGTAAGCATTCAAAATTCAAAATTCAAAGGGTAAAAGGGAAAAGGTGTCACAAATGAAATGACTGTGAACTGTGAATAATAATCAAACAACTTACTAACCTAATCAAGTATCAAGAATCGAATATCAAATATAGAGGCAAAGTGAGACATGAAATGAGAAACGTCATCATGTCATCATCATCATCTTAAATCTTAAATATTACCTGGAAACTTCTTACGTATCACTTGTCACTTATCATTGTTTTATCAGTATTCTGTATTATCCTAAATCCTAAATAATAGCCTAGTTTAAATTTTACTGTTTATATGCAGTCTACAGTCTACAGACAAATGATTTGGAATTTGAAACAGGAAAAGATTGAGGATTTAATGATGATTTATGCAGACCAAAATAAACACATAACACACACAATTTAAAATAAGATATGAAACCAAATGGGTTAAATTTCCAAAGGAGTAAAGGAAAGGATTGAGGATTGGGAATTGAGCATTGAAAGAAAAGAATTGAAAATCTCTTCAATAAAAGTAAACATGAGATGTTGATAAATAATAAATATTAAATCTACATAAACTGGAAACTGGAAAAGACAAGATTCTTTTCATTCCATTTTCCATTACACTAATGAGTTTTTCCAGGATCCAGGATTATAAAATCACCAGAGTTTTGTCATTTCTTTCATTCTCTAATAAGAGGGATTTGAGTGAGCAGGAGAAAATAGATTCGTCCACCTTTCCTTTTTTTCCACTTTTAAATTTCATCCATTGTCTATCATTTATAATTAATAGTTTTTTTTTCAAATTTCATCCCAAAAAAAGAAGGTATCATGGAAGCAAGTATCAAACTCGGTTTAGCTCTCCTGGTTTTGACGATCGTCTCAACCTGTGAAGGACTTGAAGAGTTTACTAAACTGACGAATAGAGGAATTTTGACATTTCAAAACAGATTGGACGGAGGGTTCCTCACCGGAATCAATTTGCCTGATGCTCCAAGAGCTCCCATCGTCTCAACTACTTGGTCTGATCTTCCAGGACAAAAATGGAGAGATATTTCAGCCAGTGAGTCCTTTTTTAATTTTTTTTCAATTTCCAATATTCAATATTCAATCTATTTTTTATCCTTTCTATTTTCTATCGCATGCTATATTTTCTGTCTTTTATCTTTTAGCTCTTAGCAAACATAAATACACACACGTAACACATTAGTTTTCCTCGTACACACTATGAAAATACTCACGAAGCATTAAGCATACCCACTACACAGTACACAATACACACCCTATTAAATCATGAATTACGACGTAAATTAGGATTTTCCTCCTTCCCACATTAACTTTTGACTTCTTTTCCATCCTTATACAATTTATTTACAATTTACAACTCACAACGCGCATGCAACATTCAGGATTCACGCAGTATGATTGTAGATTGTATATCAAGTATCAAGTATTATTATTATTATTATGTGGGTAATTACTAATTTTTAATTTTTGATGTAAAATGTAACAGCTCTCTCAAACTCGTACCAATTGAAACCCGTTGCAAATATGAACAAAGTCATGGAATACGACTACAATTTGGGAACAGTGTACCAAGACAATGCTGGTTATGGTATGAGTAACACTCAATACTGGACATTTTTATATGTGGGAGTAAGTTGACTTAAATTTACTGTGTGAGATGCGAATCTCACCTCTACATTCTACATACAGATAAATCCTAAATCATACCATCATTATTTCATACTTTATGTTTCACGTCAAATGTCGATGTAATGTAATTCTGAGTTCTAATATCTTTTCGTCTTCTTAATTACACCATTTACTTGCAGCACGGTTACCATCTAATTAAAAACTACTCGAATGGCAAATGTCTGGAATCTCGTGGGTGAGTAATGTTTATGTTGAGCTACGTAATATGTACTTGACCTATACTATGTGCCATGTACAAAATGTATAAATTATAACTCTGTATTTTATGTAAATTTTGCACTACATCAATTATTGTTTATTACCTAAACTGTTTGGAATTTATGTAGAATTAATCAAATAATATAATCTGTAACTAGATTGGGTCAACCCCTTTACGTCAGTGAATGTAATTCTTCCCCGCGACAGCAGTGGGCCATTCATGAATTGTAAAAAAAGGTTCATAAGTGAGTACAACTATACACATTAATTATTTGAGATTTGAAAGCTGAAAATACCAAAAAAAATGTATAAAATTTCGAAAAAAATACTATGAATTTTTTAATATTTTTTCTTTCATTTACAGCTGTAGAGTGTAGTCTTCACGAATTCTTGTGGACACATGTAGACAAAAAACGTACAGGATAAGCATCCTCGTGAAGTTGTTAAGACACAAAGTATTAGTGAAGAAAATCTATCTGTATTTATCAGAAATAATTAATGAGACTAATATGTAGTATATAGTATATATATTTCAAAGTTATTGTATTATTTTACTTACAAATCTATTTTATACTAATAACTAATATTATAGTAAACTTGTTTCTTATTTCGAATATGAATTTTTTCCCCAACTGCTTTTACGATGCGTAATCGATTTTATGTAGTACTTATTTTATTTATGCAAATACTTTCAGTGTTCAATAAAAAAAAGTTAACGAAAATATTTGTGACAATATAAAATATAAAACATACATAGTTGTAGTAAATATTTTTAACAAAAAACAGTTGCTTTATAATTTATTTTTCGGTTTTTTTGTTCATTTTCTTTTCTATAATATATTCATATTATTTCATTTTGCTTTCAACTCAATAATTTCCTTAGTTTTCCGTATTCCATATTCCATATTTCGACATAATATTTTTAATTGACTATGCAAAGGTAATAATATAATTCATCCTTTTGTTAATACTATCAATCTTTTTGAAAATGTTTGATACTAAAAGGAGAACAGAAAAAATAAAAGTGACTCTTCAAGCAAATTATATATATATATGTACTTGGGATAAATTATGTAACATAAAACATATAACACTAGAGTGATAATATCATTGAATAATACTATGTTCATTGTATTAAATATTAAGTATATAATAATAATATATAATAAATTGAATACAAGATTATGGCACTAGACACTAGACACAACGAGTAAAGTAGGTGTCGTGTTTAGGAGCTTTAGTACTAAATATATACTAAACACCAGTACATATATAGTACATAATATATGCTTTATGCCAACGTACTAACAACTTTTTAAAAAGATTTTTTAACAAAAAAAAAACAACAATTGAATGTAAGAATTATGCGGTGAAAAAAGAGATTATCATATATCATATAACAAATAACAATAATTATTATTAATACTTAATACATAAAGGAAGAAAAAAACGCAATTCTTGTGTAAATAGTAAATATAATATGAAGAGTTCTGGAGGTGCCGTCAATGAAAAAATTTGGGGCAACCAAGAGAACGTAAAACATAACATTAATAATCAATAGTAACTATCAATGCACCTCTATTAGGATGACGCATAAACGGAGCTATCGTCATATTCGGAACTCTCAATCCTATGAATAAACCAGAAACAAAATAAATATTTTCCCCACTATATCATCTCATAAAACACATAATAATGTATGTTTTCATAGTTAATAGTTAATAATTAATAATAATGAATTATTATTTTTTACTATGGTTAGAGACTACTGACTACTGTTAAAAAAAACTACAAATAAAATAGTTTATAAAATAAATATGTGACAATGCCGACAAAGTAGCCAGAAAAATAAATATATGTGAATATAATAAGCTCCATTACGTAAAATTATTAGTTTTGCATTAATAGCATATAGATTACACTGTACAATATAATAATGTATATCTACAAGTAATAGGTAATATATAATGAATAAAGTATTTTATATAATATTTTTAAGTCTAAAAAAAAGGAACCATTGACGTACACATAATGAGATACTGACCAGACCAAGAAGAAGAAGTAGCAAGAATCAAGAATACATAGAATAGAAAGCAAATAATTGACAGAGACATGGACAACCATCAACCACATAGAGAAATGAATACGCGTAAATGTAAATGTCAAAAGATGAACCCCCTCCCGAAAAAAAACACACGCAGCTACACAGAGTCAATACATTTAGTATTTTTTGCAAACAACAAAATAACTTACATGGCATGATCAGATGGAGACTCTTCTGCAATAAAAATAAATGTGTATTTACATTAATGTATAAAAATCCAGCGTGTATATTTCTCATTCTATTATATGTAATAAACGTAGAATCCTTTCTTTATAACAGTCAAGAAACTAGAGCATTTATGTATATAATATCATAATATGTGTCTATCTACATGTTTTGTAGTATTTGAATATAAATATAAATATAACTAAAAAAACTAAAAGTGATTAATGTTATATATATTATTATTATTATCATTGTCATTGAGTTATTCCGTACCAGCTATGAGATTTTCATACTCTGAAATAAAATAAAAAACAAAACAAACCCAAAGATATTTAGTCAAAGGTTTTTTTTTTGACAAATTTGATTTAACATAAAATCATGAATAGGATTATGACGTAAATTAGTATGTAACATGTATGTACCTGTAGCAGCATATTTGTCCCAGTCTGATTCTCCCTCCTGTTGATCTACACTGGATGCAGATGCAAATGGATCACGTTGTTCATGATCTAAATACTTGTCTAAGTTGAAAATGGTATTGAACACTGTAGCTGCCAACTGAGGATTTTGCTTCAAGTCTTTCAATCGAATACCTGTTCACCCACGCACAAAAACAAAACAAGGAGAAAAAAAAAAGTATTACATATTATTAAAACGCAAAAGAATAATCATGAGGAATGATTAACATTATTATCACACGTACGTCGATAACAATGATGACAAAAAAAAACAAAACAACAACAAGGTAATTTATACCCACAAAATAAGATAAATGCATTGTACATAGTATTACATATTATGTACATTTTGAAAGTCTCCAAAACTTGTTGAACCAATCAATCAACAAAATTACAGAAAATATATAATGTGAAAAAATGTAAATTTATGCATGATAATAATTATTAAGAATAATAATGAAAAGGAAACGTACCGGTCGGTGAACAGCGAAGCATATCAATCATTTGGCAATAAATATTTGAAAAATCTAATGGTTCAATGCCGTAACTTTCAATACGACTTTCTTGTTCTTGATAGAAAAACTGAAGTTCATAAGGACTTAAAATACCATCTCCGTCTATATCTAAGCATCGGAACCAATATTCTGTGGGCGAAGAAACAAAATAAAAATTTCGTGTCAAAATAAAACTGCTATACATAAGTAAGTACTTCTACATTCTACATATTGTATATTCTGTGCTTTGTATATGTACTGGCCATTCGCCAAAAAATCTTGTATCATAAAACACCCACTAATATTCAACTCTTTTTAACTAACTCGTATATGGTTAATCAAAGAAGGAAAAAAATTGAACCACGAAATTCACATTTATTCAACATATTCATTTCACGAATATGCATATAAATATAAATATGTTAATCAAGGATCATAATTCATTATTCATTTAGACATGCATAAATTAAGAATTAAACTACATTTGAAATACAAAAAAAAAACAAATAAATTTGGCTTACCAACTGCAGTAGGTGTTTTCTTGTCTTCTTCGGACAAAAGGAACCATACAAAATCACTATAGGTCATTTTTCCTGGAGTACATTTGACCGGTGAGGCCACGTCCCAACCTCGAATGACCGTTCCATCAAATATTCTATCAATTATCCTACTTGACAGAGCTATACATTTTGCAAAAGAAACGAATCAAAAACGTTTTATATTTTATATTATCTCGTCTTGAAAATGATTATACTTATTGATTTGACACATTATAATTTATAATCAGTTTTCTTCAGTACAATGTTTAATTTGTACTCACCATAATCCCCATGAGAATTCAGATCCTTTTTATCAATAAGAAGATCATGGTCTTTATCCAACTCCCAAAATTTGCAGTAAATTACATAAAAATGTTCATATGAAAAATATTCTGTAATTAAATTAATATCAGTCTCTTCCTCTAAACGACGCATTATCCTCATCAAGTTTGATCGCCGAAGTTCTGATAATGTAATACGACCAGTCCACGATCTATTAACCTGCATTCACATAAACACACACAATATACAGATATGTAAATGTAATATTCAACATGTTTTGAAAACGTAAAATAAAATACATGTTTAATGTTTATATTATGCTGTATACTGTAATTATTAGCATTAGCATTATAAGTAAAGTAAAATGAGTAGAAGTATGTTCTTTTTCATATTTATGAGTGTGTAGCACGCTATGCAGTCATAAAATTAACCACAAGTAGCAATATTCAATACATATTCAAGAAGGAGAGAACGACTTACCTTATAGAAAATACGAGATATTACAGTCGTTATGTATCTACTATGAAATTCTGGAGCATCTCGCAGAAACCCAAGGCCTGTAAAGATTCAAAGATACTTTAGTTGAGGAAATTTTCCAGTATACCAAAAATCATTAGGTCATACAATAAGTCATAATATATAATATATACTTTCGATATTCGATATTCGATGGTTTGTAGTCTGTACAATTGTACACATTTTATATTATACAAAAGTTATTGGATATTGGATATTTAATTTTCCTCAATCACGTGTGCTATTTTAAATAGTAAAGAAGATGACCAGCATGAAATTTAATATTCAATGATCATGTATAATGTATGAAAATTCAAAAAACTCCTACCTGGATGAGTATCAATAATATCTTGCATCATAGGAATGAAATCCTCCATAGCTAGATACATTTTGTGAAAATCTTTAAATTCAAATTCATCACTGATTGAAGCTCGTTTATTTGCAATAGTTGGAGGGATTCTTTTAGATGCAGCGGACATTATACAAAGAAATCTGGTAGCATCATCTGGACAGTCGGAAATAAGTTGACGATAGAATTTGAGAAACCTTTTAGCTTCTAATAAGTCTTCATTTTTTAAACCAAAACAAGTCCATACATGTTTTTTCCAGTACAGAGGAATTTCAATAGCAGTTAATATCTATAATAAAAAAAGGTTAAAAAAATATATTTCATTTAGATATTATATATTATATATAGTCAACAGTTCTTTTTACTTCATACTTATGAAAACAAAATGAAAATAATTAATCCAAACTTCACAATACAGTTTTAATCATAGACAAAATGTATGACAAAATGACATTTCTCTTTCTTATTTCTTACTTGACCAAGATGAAGGAAACTAAGAAATGGTGGAAATTTAGATAAGGTTTCTTCAGCCTTTGACGTTGCATCCTGAACAAATTCTGTGGGCGGTGGTTTTCCTTCAGGCCAGTAAAACCGAGGCACAGGTGGATAAAGTGTTTGGTTTGCAGAATACTGTTGTGAAGGTTTGAGACTCTGCTTTTGTTTTTTGGCAGTTGACCCAACTGCATCCGGCTATTAGAAATAAAATGTGTTTATGTTATTATCATTATACATTGTACACCGTACACATTATACGTCTAGATTCTAGATTCTAGAGTCTAG
This sequence comes from Sminthurinus signatus, assembly GCA_019776565.1. Taxonomy (NCBI): domain Eukaryota; kingdom Metazoa; phylum Arthropoda; class Collembola; order Symphypleona; family Katiannidae; genus Sminthurinus; species Sminthurinus signatus. Next base: position 8,097 of record JABASP010000460.1, read on the forward strand.
AGTGCAAAATACAAAAGAATATATAAGCAAATTTTTACATGTACATCAAAAATCAAAAGAGATAGAAAAGTAAAAGGAAGAATGTTGTATAAAAATAAATGCGCAGTTCTTTTTTCATGTAGGAAGAACGGCATACTAGTACAAACAAACAAATAATACCAAATCATATCATACATCATACATAATACATAGTGTGTAGTGTAAGCATGTGGATACAAATCCTTCAAAGCACAGAGAAAAATATCTATCTCCATTCACATTTCTACATAATATAAATGAATTCCCAGTGTTCATCACGATTTCTAACAAAATGTTCAAGTTATTATGCATTATACATACTCAAATCTCAAATGTATTTACAGAAAAAAAACTCCAAAAACTTCAAAACTCCAAACCCACTTCCCATATTAGAACGGGTTGACCATCTGGGATATATAGAGAGAATTTGATACATCTGAACACAAAATAATATGCTTCATTGCAAACTGCAATGTAGACAGTAGACACTAAAAAAGAATTACAGACAGCTCTAACTTTTACTCTATTCTGGATTCATATTTTCATACAAGATTCAAAACTAGAAACTAGAAAACTATGACTGCCAAAGGTCACTGAAAAAAATTACCATGTTCTTTGACATTTCTAGGACTTTCTCTTTTTTCTCAACTAACATGATATAAAAGTTGTGAGATGTGAATTTTGAGACTGTATAAAAAAACATTTCACCAACTTGCTTTGAGAAAAACGTTCTGTATTCTGTACCTACATAAATTAATAAGTTTCTGTTTTTTGCTAATAAAGAATTTGTATACACACAAGTTATTATGGTATGACACGGGCATTAAATTTGAGAAACGATTTCGTTTTCGTACACACAAATATTTAATACACATGTGTATTTCATCATACCACAGAACAGAAAACACAGAGCTACAGAGAATTTTAATTGTTTTAAATTTTTTGGCATTCTCACACACAAACACACACAATTTACACCATTTGGTAGATGGATTTGGTAGAGGAACTTGGGTCTCGGGTTTATTTTATGCAAGAACATAAGAAAAGAAAAGGGTAGAAAAGAAAACAAAAAGAGGAAAGTGATACGGAAAGTGATTATGTGTATAATGAAATGATTAATGTTGTTAGTTGGATATATGAAGGTTTTTATAATTTTATGTTTTATTTTACTGTGCATTTCATATTATAATGTCTCTATATAAATTTTGTTTATGGCACTCCATTCATTTAAAATACAAATAATATTATATTATAATTTATAATATATCAGTTAAGAGTACAAAGACACAAAGTGTATTTTGTATTTTAAAGAGTGAAAACGAAAAGAGAGGTGAGAACAACAAAAAAAATCAAAAAACAAACAAACAGAGTGAAACAGAGAGAGAGAAGCCACACTGTAATATTTTTTTTTTTGATATGCAATATTCAATGAATAAGCATGAGCAACCTGGTAATTTTCAATATTGGCTAACGGTATCCCTCTCCAGGGTGCAGAAGTAGTGGAAGAACCTGGCTTTGGAACCACCACTGAGGAGGAAGTAGAAGTAGTAGAAGACGAGTGATTGGGAGTGATAATAATCCCATCTTTTGGAGCCATTGACACATTGACAATAGACACATTATGAAGATTACTGCTAATATTATTTTGGGAAATACTATTATTATTATTATTATTTTTAGTAATCGAGGATAAGGATGGACTAGACAAATGAGGTGAAGGAGAAGAAACGGATGTAGATGAGGATGATGATGGTGATAAAGGAAATGAAGGAGGAGGACTTGTAATTGAAGTAGAACTAGAAGTAATCGTAGAAGAAGATACTGGTGTGGTGGAAACTATATGAGATGGATATTTTTCAAAAAGCTGGACTCTGTCAGCAACACTTGCCCCATTTCCAAAGCGTAGCATGGAAGAAACCCAACTTTGTCTCCCATTCTCTTTTGGATGACCACCAACATGATGATGATGATGACCTCCTCCTCCTCTTTCTCCTCCTCCATGTTCATCATCTAGACTACCATTTAATGGTTGAGGTTGAAATTTAATTTTCCCTTGTTGCATAGCAATTGCTGCAGCCAAAGAACTGGAAGGTGATGGTAAACGTTTTTGTAATTCTAGTCGTTGTTGAGTTAATGGATGTTCTTGACTTTGGCGGATTCTTTCTTTGGCAAATGCTATCCGTGAATTGTTGCTATTATTATTATTATTACTACTACTGTTGACAGGTGATGAAGATCTTTCTCGAAGAGATTCAAAAGTAGATGGACCAATATTAATAGGATTATTATTATTATTACTACTAATACTACTACTACTACTGCCAGGTGGAATTATTTGACCAGTTCGAAGAGCTTGAAATAATCTTTCTTCTTCTAATTCCAACTCTTTAATTTTTTCTCCTGGTTTATTAGGACCAAGAATATTATTATTCATATTATTATTATTATTTTGTGACAGTAAAACATTTTGTGTTGTCTCAATTTTTGACAAGTTCATTACTCGAGTTTGGGCTGAAGGAGGAATAATTGTAGATGATGATGCTAGATTATTGACAGAAAGAGGGCCGACTGTTGATGATATTATGGTTGATGGAGTAATAATTGGAGAAATAATAGTAGATGTAGTGGTGGCATCTGAAAGGGCATCACTCCTCTCGATAGGTATATGTCTCACTTTTTTGGTTGGAGAGACGGTAGGACTCCTTGACATTCTTGATTGACTTTGATTAGGAGTGGGTGAGTGAGTTACATGTCTCACTAGATTCTTTTCCGTCACCGTATGACGGTTAGATGATTCAGCCCATAAAATATTTTTTGAGACATTTCCAACACCCGTAATGGTCATTCTGGTTGTTGCTGCTGGATTTGATGGAGGTTCAGATGAAGCAGTAGAAGAAGAAGAATGAATTGAAGTAATAATTGAATTATTATTATTATTATTTATATTATTATTATTACTAGTCAAAATACTATTACTATTAGTATTATTAATATTATTATTATGTACAGGTACAGGCGATGAGACTGGTTCAAATCTTTGAACTGCAGCCAAAATACTTTTAGGAAGAGATTTCTTTGGTGCGCCATTCACACTCAGTCCAATATTATTTGCCGTCTCTTGACTTTTTGGCGGAGGACTTTGTGAATGTGCATGTCGGCTAGTCGTTGTTGTCGTTGTTGAATTTGTTGTGTGATGCTGCCTTTTAGCTTTATCACGTCTCACAAATGTTGATACGAGATGCTCTAATTTTGGTTGAAGAGAATTGTCTGACAGTAACTGAATCGTGTTATCTAAAGTAGGAAAATTGTTGTTTTCAAAGTGTGTGTAGAAATGAAGAAAATGAAAAAAAAAGACAAAAAAAAGAAATGAAAATATTTAAAACAAACAAAAAGTGTACAATAAAATCATTATAATTTTTTTCAATAGTTTTTATAACTATATTCAAAAGTATATAAAATAATTTTCTTTTGCACTTTTTTCGTTACCAAATAATTACTAAAAAGAAGAAGCTCAAATTCATGTATATTCTGCATAATAATATGAATAATCTTAACCTAGAGTATCCTCCATTCGTCGAATGGCACCCGGTCCTTTCGTCCAAGATTCATATAATGCGTCTGCACTGAGAAAGTATTATGTAATGATAATAATGATAAATATTACATTAAAATAATAATAAATGAATGAATAATGTGTACTCTCATTATACATCACAGAAATCATGGTTTGAAAAAAAAAACACAACCATGCAGTAAAAAAAAATGTATAAACTTTCTTTTGACTTTTGACTGTGTTGTATCAGTCGGTTGTCGGTTAAAAGTAAAATATTCGAGTACTGAGACTGGTACTGAGAAATTGATATGGCGTCTGGTATTGACTATTATGTATTATGATTATCTACATTTTACATTCTACATGTTGTATGTTGTATGTACTATTGAAATATTTACTTACTGCGAATGGATCGCTTGTGCTAATTCAGCAACTTCCTCTGAACTCATTGCCCCACACACACATAAAATACCCAAGTTTCACTCCTCTCAAAAGTAAAATAATTCAATTCTAGATTCTAATTCTTTCGCGTTTAGAGTAGTCACTAGTCACTAGTCACAGACGCTGTAGTTGTAATAATATTATATACACAAATGTATAAAAAAATATATTATACAAATAGAAGATAGAAAGTATAAAGGAGAAAGAAAATTATGAAGACTTCTTCTTTTTTTAAACACAAAACTTTGTTAAAAAACTGGCAGAACACTGAATGTAGTTATTATTATATATATTGTATATTATAAATTATAAATACGTATCAGTATCATGTATACAATGTTTGATGTATGTTGTATGTACACTGTACACAGATGAAAGAGAACAGTCCAATTTTCTGTATGTCTCTCCACACTTTAAAAGTAGACTCACTGCTCAAATCAACTGACGAGTGAACAACTGAATCAACTTGCACAGTTTAACTAAAAGGAATTTTCTTTCCTGTTTCTTCAATCTCGGTCTCTGTCTATTCTATAATATGTCTCTCTATCTTTCCTTCTTTCTCTTCCGTCCCTCAGTCCGTAACATTACAAGTTGGAACTTTGAACATAGACGAAAAAAGAAGACGAACTAGACGAATCTTTCTTTCTCTCAAAGTATAACAGATTCACATCATAAAACCATCACAGTTTCCGCATACAGTATACACCATACACCGAACCAAACACTAGTAGTAGTAACAGTAAAGTAAAGTAAAATAAAGCACAGGCAGAGTCACATACCTACTCTACTCTACTCAATACTCACATCGGTGTACTCCTTCTTCTCCTTTCTGTGTGTATACCCTTTCTCGTGTTATTTTTAACTGTATTAGGATGAGCAGGATAGTCTGGGTGCACTATAAAAGTCAGTCAGTTCCAACTTGTTTTTCATACATAATATTCCTCTTTTCCTCTTACTATTTTTCTATGTAGAATGTAATATGTAATGTGTAGTGTAGAACGACCGAGACGAAGATGAAGATGACTACTGCTGCTGCTGCTATTTCTTTTTCCTTCCTTCAATGGTGTAAGGATGATAATATCAATGCATAGTCAACAGGCTTATGCATTCACACAAGATACAAGATACAAGATGCAAGACGATGAACAAGAGAGATATACGATATACATTTATCTGTAGTCAGTAGTCACTAAATACACGTATATACATTATTATTTATATTTTGGATTGTATACAACACTATACACTGTATTACGTACACAACTCACAAACACGGCAAACGGCACACGTACAAATTCACACGAATGAATGTAAGTATTAAGTATGTTGTATTTATATTTTGAAGGAACACAAGACACTCATAGTCTCGGTTTTTTCTCTCTCGCTCCTCTTCCTCTGTACGTCTCCTTTTTTTATTCACATAAATAATATTATAAAGATATTTAATTTAGTGTGTAGACTGTAGACTATAGACTGTACGCATTTATATTTGTATGTAAAAGCGAAATGTGGTGATCCTTTTTCCACTACTAATACAAATTTACTTCTTGAGACTTGAGAGAGAAGAAGAAACTACAAGTAACTAGTAATTATTATTACTGAATTAATTAATGATTCTGATGGAGGTTTCAATAATAAATAATAGATAATAGGAATAATTGAAGAACTTGCAGAGTATATTACAGATTATAGGTTATAGAGCTGTTGCTACTAATATGTAAAATTATTAATCGAAATATTTAGGCTCATTAGAAAACGTATTAATATAAGTAGACATAAATATATTATATTTCTCCGAGGAAAAAATTCCAACTTGACGTGTATTTACTCATCCGCTTCTGACTTTCACAATGACAAGACACTTCACTTGAACGAATACTTTGAAATACTTTTTACTTTTTACTGTATCATCCGACATCCAACATGCAATGTATTTTCTCTCATGTAATATTTTTTATTTTATAATTCACTAGAATTCTCGATGTATGTATTATTATATCATATATTTTATGTATTTTATGTAATTATATAGATTCTTCACTAGAATAATTTTAGGTACCTTTTTATATTGATTATTTATTATTATTATAAATAAATTAGGAGACGTGAGACACAAAAAAATATAAAGAAACTGAAGAGGAATTTCAATCTTTTTAGAAAACAAGTCAACCCACAGGTAAACGTTTCGTTGTTTCACCAACAAAATCCTTGTACGACTAGATTTAAAAAAAAAACAGTAAGTAACACGCAACACGCTCGAATTAACTTCCTTTTTACACCCACTTCATTGATCAACCAACTCGATTAACTTCTGAATTTTTTTAAGTATTATTTATTATTTACTATTCGTAAGGAAAACTCAATGCATGTAGCACTATTCTAAATAATTTTCAAGATCCTTCCCTCAGTTTGTTTGCAAACTGATTCTTGTTGAATTTTCAATTTGATTTTTAAAACACTTTATTCAATGCACAATGTCGTACAGCTATTTCACAGTGGAAATGTTCCTCGTAAATACTTTTTATTTTTTATCATTCATCAAGTAAACGAATGAAACGGAACGAAACTCTCTTTAATACACACGCGTTTTAAATTTTGAATGATTACCGTAAAGTTTTGTGTGCACACAAGAGTAAATGTGTGTGTGTGTTGTAAAAAGAATTGGGGAGGAGATGCACACAGCAACAATATAAATGTATAATGTATAATATGATTATTATACGGAATGAGGAAATATGTAAATATGAAGCCTACGTGCAAATGTGCCAAATGTAAAATGTAAAGTGTTAGTTACTTTTTTATTCAATGTGTGTGTAGTGTATATTCTGTATGGTGTATGTATCTTTAATCTTTATGTACAATGTGAATGTGTGTGTATGAGTGTATATAAAAATACTTTAATATTTTCAGAGGAGCAACATATAATAATATTATAAAGAGTACAAATTCCAATATGTAAACTATATTATGTTATGTGTTATGTGTATTGGACTGATGCTGCACACCAAATCCAAAATACCAAAAACCAAAAACGTTTATCCCATTCAATTCAATCCTCCTCAACTCTCAACTGTATACTGTATAGGTGTATGAATGTATATATATGTATATTCTATCTACAAGAATATTGTAATATACGCTAGTTGTAGCCTAGTATCTAATAGTGTTGTATTTAAAATAGAGACAACAACAAAAAAAAAGAGGAGATGAATAATATAATATATCGTGGCTGTGGAAGCCGAAGAATGAACGGACTTGACTTAACTTTATGTAAAAATGTAAAGTCTCTGAGCTATCTCTATCTCTAGCTATCTAGCTGGAGGAGGAAATGTGCGAAAGAAGATTGAAAAAGGGAAAGTTTTATTTTTGGCACCCACGCGAGAGCATATGGGCAGATTGAAATCGGTCCAAATTTGGTCGTCGGGGGGTGATGATGAAACTATTGGAATTAGGAATGGGAATTTTGGGAGGGGTGGTTTTTCCATTCCACCTACCTAGTAATATTACTACTACTACTACTACTACTACTTTAACAACTCTGTACTAAACACATACACGTACAATGTTCCTGCAACATTAAGTATTACGACAACGACAACGACGACTTCCATACTCCAAACTCCGTACTCCAAAGTATTACTACTACCACTACTACTACTATTGCTATTTGCTATTGCTATTATACAACAACCTTTAAACAGAGAGAGAGAGATACGATACAAAATACATAATATTGCATATATACATGTAGACACTCACTTTTTTACAAGAGACGGCCACAAACAAATCACAAAACCCTAATACACATACAACATACACAACACATGTATGCACATTGCATAGTCAATAGTCAGAGAGAAGATGGTATAGAGAGTAGAAAAATGATGAGTAAAAATACTGAGAGGGAGAGAGAGAGACATAAGGAAAGTATCTATAAGGATTTATATATTATGTATATATTATATGAGAATTTAGAATGCACGCGCACGTACATAAGTATTTACTAGTTACATAGATTCATACTTCATACCACAACAAAACTAGAAGTCAACTCCAACTTATTGAATTACGCATACATATAATATATACAATACACAATACAGAAAACACATCATACATCCTTCTCACTATGGACTGATGACTGATTAGCATGAGCTTTGAGCTTAGTCAGAGATTACAACAACAACAAAGTGCAACTGAACAAAACCAAGTTGTTACTTATATTGTTATTTACTCATCAGATTACAATACCATAGATTATTATTTTTTATTATTTTGTTTCCATTTCCCATTCCTCGTCGTTACATATTACATATGTAAAAGGTAACATGTTCCACACTGTTCTAATCCGATACATATAATATACAATGGTATGTAACAGATCGGAAAAAAGGTAACTAGATAAAATATTTTATCTACTTACGTATGAATGAATGGATGAGTGACGAAAATAATAAAACAGAGTGAGTATATACTACACATACGACATGACAAAGACGAGAGGTCTTATAAAATAGAAGGTGCTTGAGGAATGTAATTGTGTCTGATTGACTTTTTCAAGGTAGTTTTATCCTCTCAAGTCAAGCACTTTATAAGATACTTACTGCATAATATAATATATTATGCAATCATTTAAAAATATTATAAAAAATAAAGGCATTCAAAATTCAAAGAAATCAAACACATGGGCACATAATATTATTACTTATTACGTGTTAATAATACACATGTCTTTTTTTAGTCAGACACGAAAGAAAAACAATTTTATCTATATTATTATGTTGTTGTTTTTGTTGTTTTTTTGCAAGTTTTCCTTATAGAAAATTAAAAACCATAAAGATTGCTTTACTTTTACATTTTATTCCTACACAAAAAAATGAAGAAAAAATGGAGTCATTGATTGATTCTTTTTCTCCTGTTTTTTTTTTGATTGATAAAAGATTAAAAATACAAATAAAATATTTTGTAGTTCATTATTTTAAACTCGGTATCTTTTCATAATTTTTGATTAAAAACTGCATCTTTCCAAGACGAAAAATAATATTTTACTACATATTATTATGACAAAAGCTTCATTTTTTTTATCTTTTAAAGGTTTATTTAACCAAGAATATATCATGCTAGTAATATGTGAAATGTGAAGTATGCAGATAAAATATATCACGCAATAGCGATTAATAAGAGAATAGTCAATTTTAAAGAGGATGATGACGATCATGTTTGAGAAGTAACTCTTTTGCATTCCTCCTACCTATTCACCTACACCTACAATTTCAATGTAAATTTATAGACATTCACTGTCATACAATATGTACAATATGATGTGAATGGGAGGGTGTCAAGGACAATTTGAAAACCCAAGGTCAAGCCCTTCCTAATTGTCCTTTTAATGTTCTTCTACGTATATTTATGTTCAGTATATACACAGCACACTCAAATGTATACACGTATTGTCCATGATCTGCATACATATATGCAATATCGAATATGCACGATGAACATGCATAATATATTTAAGAACAATTCTGTACATTGTACCTTTAACAATTAATGTAACTACAAGCGTACAAATGACAAATTAATATGCATCATTTTACTACGCTCAAGCATTTACTTTTGATTTTATATTATATTATGATGAGTTGTATTATAATAATATAGTTTGTACTAGTATTGCCCATTTTGATTTCTCGAAAACTATAGAGGAAAATCATTGCTTTATATATGCATATTACATATTATTATGACATGTATGGACCATATAGATATACATTATTATATGCATGTATAATGATTGTTAGATTTTATTTTGTACTTACTGACAAAGGTGGTCGATTCAGAGGATTTGACGTTGAAGAGTTCAACAAATGGGATGGCTCATCTAAAGGTTTTGGATTTGGATGAGAGTTGAATTGAAAATGTACATCATTGCCGTTGACATCCAGAACGACAGTCTTTTGAATTGGTGACATCGAAATTTGTTGCGGTATTGTTGATTCTGTTGTTGTTGTTATTATTATTGTTTTTTGTGTGGTTGGCTCTTCAACTACTCTTGACTTGCCTGTAACATAATATAATTATAAGGTATATCAGTTAGACATAAAATCTATACAAACATGCATAATGCATAATATAGTATGATACATGAATATTATTCATCTACATATTCTACATTATAATAATTGATAGTAATTATCATTAGTTATTCATGTCCTTTAGAATATAGAATCTGTAATACATAATAAAATACATATTTGAACTATGAGATACAAAAAAAGACAGTAATTATACTGACATAAAACAAAACGTTAAACCTCATACATTATCAATTATTATTATCATCATCATTATTATTACTGCAACATGCTTTCAGCTTTTGTACTTTGTAGAACACACATAAGCAAATTTTAATTAATCCAATATTCAATTCATCATTTAAAAAACGACAACAGAAACAAAAAGACTAGACTTTCTATAATATTATTTATCATGTACATTATTATGGATCTTCATAAATCAAATTAATCAATTAATCAATTAATAATACTTTTTGTCTACTCTCAGCATTGCAGATTGCAATAGTAATAAAATGACAATTGAAACAAAAAGAAAGATGATCACAAACCATTTTTAATCCAATCTAGTTCCTGTTCCAACATTTGTAAAGCTTTTTTGTCCTCGTGAAACCATTGCCGAAATAATTCTTTTGTCTTCCAACTTGGCCTGACGTTGACATTTAAAGGAACCACTGACTTGTAATTTTCATCACCTATCAATGGCTTCAAATCCTCTGGATTCCAGTCAATTTCAATTGGAACTAACACTCTCTCACCGTCCATCTTCTTTACTATATATATTTATATTATTTCGAATTTTAAACACAATAATTATTTTGTAATTGTAAATTGTAATATTTATAGTTTATAGTTAATAGTTAACTTTTTTTAACAAAATACAAAATGGAACAGAAAACACACACTCCAATATGTAAATGAAAAATGAACAATAATCACAAATCACATTCCGATTTCACATTTCCAAAGGAAAACTGTACACTGTCTAAAGTCTAAAAGTCTACTAAATAATATATTTAAATATGTATAAACTATTTTTATAAAACTTAAATGACTTTGGACTAGAAAAATAAATTATAAATAAATCAAAATTAAAAACACTAAAGTAGAAGAAAACAAAAATCCTAATTTTGACTTTCGTCACATTCTCGCAGAATCTATGCTATATACAAATTTTTATTGAGCACTGGAGATAGTCTTTGTTCTTTTTACCTTCAGCTTTATTTTGGGGCCATTTTTTTGCAGTTTTTATGCAAATATATTTTATGGAACGTGGAATGCAAAATAAAATCAAAGATAACAAAGCAAAAGAAATATTCATGTAGTTTTTTCTTCCACTTTATTTAAATTTAAAGACAAACTCGTGGTGAATATTGAATTAGTTTTTTTCGTACCTGGATGCAAATGATGTTTTATGCAAAATTTACAGCATCGTCACACAATGTCAATTGTCAATTACATTCATGAATCATGATACATGAAAAATGTGTTAAAATAAAACGTTTTGAGAAAATGATATGTAAAAAAAGAGTTTTACGTATATTACAGAATTGAATTTTTATATGGACAGACTTCAACTGCTTGTTTTTTTATTAGAAAAAAATCATAGTTGAAAAACATTTTGGATTCTTTTTTTTTACATCGAAATAAATAAATAAATAATAACATTCACATTTTGTATACTTACACGTAGGATAACACATTATATACGTATATCTATACTTATTTTTCATATTATATTAGTGTGTAGTTAAAAAAAATGTCAGTCCGACCATGTATTCTCCGAAATGTCCCATATAATATATATATTGCTATTTTTGCTAGTTAATTAAAATCCCACAAACACCTTTTTTTATCTTATACTTTTTAAATTCTAATATAAAAACTGTATAATAATATATAAATACCCTACGGCGAACATTACATCATCATAAATAAATAAATAAGTACCTTATTAAGTAAACACAAATATGTCTTTTGTGTCTACTACATGTATTTTTTTAATATACTGACTACTATATTAAGTGTATAATTTTTTTTGGAGCATTTCCCTTTTGTACAAAAGAAGACGATTTCATACAAAAAAAATGCTGTACATAATTATTATACATTCTGATTATTATTATCATATGTCCTGATATACAGCGTGTGTGTAGTGTGTACAACAAAATATTGTATACTACAACATTTTAGACTTTAAACAGAATTATAATATAAATATTTAAATGTACACATATATTTATGCATACTTATTATACTTATTCCTTATTCCTATTCCTTGGCATCATTGAATGAATGAATGAATAAATAAATAAATAGATTTTGTAGGGTTTGTTTTCCGCTTATATATCATCACATAAGAAATTTAAATAATAAATAACAAATAAATACATACAAACTCTACGAAGTACGAAGGCACCGGCTTTTTTCTTTACATATACACTATACATAATATATTCTATAGTAAAAAAAAACTCATTTCAGACTCACAATAACTTATACATTATACATTATACACAACAACAATGATAATAATAATAACAACAGGACAAATTCGTCACATCACTCATCAGTATTATACACAACATTTTATAATAATCATTATTTAGTAGTTATTATACACAACCAAAAGTGACAACATATCAAAATTATATATGCTACTACTTTTGTAAAATATATATATATAAAATCTATTCTTCGGTAACAACATGGCCTACTGAAAAAGAAACATTCATAAAATGCACTTGTATATTTACATATATCATATTACTACACATTACACTCTTTTTTTTGGTAAGTTGTAGGTATTCATTAGGTTTGCATTTTGTATTGCACTGATTATTGATTTGATAATAAAAAATAATGAATACATGGATAAAATGCATTTTGCTTAAAAAATGTATCTAAAATTGAATATTGGATTGCATATGGCAAGTTTTGTATATTATATCAAATATATTTTTCAAATCTAATAAATAATAAGTACAAGAATTCAGCAGTGTATTTTTTATACATAAATTAAAAATAGTACTTAAAATAAAAGACTACAAGTTCATTTACTTTTTTTTTTAACTTTTTACTGGTTGGACACCATTTCACATTTACCATTTATACAGACTTTTGTCTCTTGTGATGTTGAAGAGAGTACTCGAACTTGCGAAACTCTATTTCTATTTTTTACTGGTGACGGAGGTGGATGTCTGTATCCAACAGTTTCATCAGATTCAGAGGTTGACATTGGTTTTGGAGCCACCAGAGGAGCGACTCTTGGACCTGAATTCTCAACCTCATCATCACTCACCTTTAATTTCCATTGGGCACGTTGACCTTTACGAACCAATTTGAGTTTCCTCCTCACTTGACCTTGTGCACCGACCGGAGAAGTCTGGGCTACTGGTTTTTCATTCGAGTCTAGTCAAACGAAAAAAATACAATTAAAAGAATTAGGAATAATTATAATTTATAATTTACTTATAATGTTAAACATATCATATTATAGTTAAAAAATGTTCAATTTTTATTTATTTTTTTATTTTTGACATACCGATATAACCAACTCGTCGAGCAAAATTGGACTGATCAAAAAGGTTTTCTAAAGGTAGTACAGTTGTTTGAGTGCTTGTGGCAACAGTTGGTCCAACATTAAGATTGGGATTTGGATTAGAAATGATTTCTTGTGTAACATCCGCTTGATTGGATGAGGACAGTACAGCTGGTTCATTTTCATTACTCTGGACGAAAACTGGTCGTACATTGTTGTTGTAATTTTGATTATTATTACTATTAAAACTATTTGGATTATTATTATTATTGTCATTAGTATTAAAATAAGGTTGTCCACCATTATTAACACCATTCACAACTCCAGGTTTCTTTCTCCTCACAAGTTTGACAACTTTCCTTTTATTGGCATTTGGAAAGTTGGGTTGTGGCACTCTAGCGTTGACTCCATTTTGTCCCTGTTGTCCATTTTGAATATTTTGAATATTTTGTCCATTTGCTACCATATCCGCTTGAGTTCTCCTCCTCACCCAAAGTGGTCTTCTTCTCTTAACTCCAGGAGCTCCAACCTTTCCCGTGGAAGCATTTGGGGCTTCTTGAGATTGTTGTTGAGCTGATGAAGAGGAAGAGGACGTGTATTGATTTGAAGCTTGATTATTATTATTGTTATTAGTATTATAATTGACAGGTTCTCCCGAATTTTGAGCTTGACTATTTAAATAAGCTTGATTTTGTCTTTGTTGTTGTTGTTGTTGTTGATTTTGACCTTGAGCAGGGAAAATGTAAGAGACGTCAGTATAAGACTGGTCCACTTTTGCTGGAGGACTTTGTACATACTGATTATGATTAGTATTTGGATACTGTTGATTTGGTTGTTGATGTTGATAGCTTTCATAAGTATTGTAGATTGGTTGTGGTTGTGGCTGTTGTTGTTGTTGATTGTTGTTGTTATTGTTGTTTGTAGTGTATCCATAATATTGATTTTGATCTACAGCGGGTGATGTGTATCTTACAGTTGTTGTTGGAGCTTCAGTTGTAGTAGTTGTCGTAGTAGTAGAAGCAGTGGTTGTTGTCTTGGGTGTTGTGGTGGTGGTTGTGGGTTTCGGTGTTGTTGTTTTTGGTTTTGTTGTGGTGGGTTTTGGGGTTGTTCTCTTTGTTGTAACAGTGGTTGTGGCCGTGGTTCCAGTTTTCTTTTGAGTTGTGGTGTTGGCCTGTTGTTGTTTAGTTGTTGTTGGTTTCTTTGTTGTTGAGGAAGAAGTGGCCTTTTTACTATTATTATTTTTATTAGTAGTATTTGTCTTTTTATTATTATTATTCTTGCTGTTACTACTACTGTTATTTCCCTTGGCTTTACTTGGTTTCTTTGGTTTTTTGGTTGTGGTAGTTACAGGTTTTGGCTTGGGCTTGGGTTTGGATTTGGGTCGGACCTCATCATAATAATCATAACCTTCCAAATCATCATATTCGTCATATTCATCCTCCTTCTTGGTGGCTTGGAGACGAGCTTGGAGTTTCTTCAACATTTGTCTAATCTCAATACTAGTGTCCCCGTAGTAGTCGTCAGCTGCAGTGGTGCTGGCTGCAGTTGTGGGGGGAGCTGGAACCTTTTTACTCTTCACTGTCGTTTGTTTTGTTGGCTCTTGTCTTTTCAGAGTTGTTGTAGTTGTTGTTGTTGGGACTGTCTTTTTCTGAGTTGTTGTTGTTGTTATTTTTTCTGTTGTTGTTGTTGTAGTTGGACGAGGAGTGGTTGTTGTTGTGGTAGTAGTTGTTGTTGTTGTTGTACTGGGAGATGTTTGAATTGTAGTTGTTGTTGTGGGATCCGCTTTCATTGGAGTAGACTTTTTCCAATCCAAATTATCACTTTCGTCATCATATTGACTGACTGTCGTCCCAGTTTTCTTCACCACGGATTTACCACTGATGATTTGTGGGCCAAAGCTTGAATTTATTCGGGATTGGTTGGGTCGGCCTCTTTCCTCAACTTCCTCTTCATCTACAATTTCCTCCACAATTTCCGGACCTTCTTCTCCACTCCCGATGAAGATCTCTTTATTTACGTAAACGGGCTCTCTCCTTCGATAGCCGTGGGCGTGGTACTCTGCACTCGCCGTCTCTTGATCATGCTCCGAAAGTTTGCCGTCCGACTCAATTGGACTGTTTGTTGTTGTTGTTTTTGTTGTTGTGCTGGTACTGGTTTGGGGTCGCTTCCTCCTTCGAATAACTGGAGCAACTTCCACCTCAACTTCCTCTTCAACTACTCCACCTTCATAATCTTCGTAGCGAGTTTTCTGGTTGGTGTTGGAGGTGGATTTTTGTCTCGTCAAACCATTTGGCTTTTGTTGTTGTTGTTGTTGGCCGTGTTTGTGGGAAGATGAGGAGTAGGAGACGGAGGATGAGGATTTGACCTGTGTGTTGGATTGGTTTTGGGGCTCAACGACTTCCTCAGTTTCATCGTAGTAAGACTGAGGAGTTGTTGTGGTTGTGGAGGTTTGGGTTGTGGGTGCTTCTGTTGTTGGGCGGAATCTTCGACGAATGTATCGTCGTGGTCCGTTATGCTTAGCGGGTTTGGAAGCTCCATCTGAAGATCCGTTTCCGTTTCCGTTTTCATTTCCATTTCCGTTTTCGGAGGGCTTTTCTTTACTGTTCCTCAATCGAATGATTCGATTCCGGTTGTGAACTCTTTGACGAAGACGTCTCAACTCCTCAAGATCTTCATCCTGTTCTCGATTTTCTTGCTGTTGCTTTTGTATTTGTTGTTGTTGTTGTTCTTGTAATTGTTCTTGAACTTCTGGAGCTTCTTCTTTAGTTATTAATTCCTCTTCATACTCTTCATCGGAATTTGGTCTTCTATTTTTTCCAGGTCCGTTTTCTCGGGGTTTTTGAACGTAGATGGGCTTCTTTTGATTTCCGTTTGAAGCTTGTCCTTCCCTGTAAGTATTTTTGTACCTGGGTTTTTCATCAGTCAGTGGATTTTGTGTAGAAGCCTGAGATTGAGATTGAGAGAGAGTGAGTTCATCCTCTGAAACTCCGGCCTGGAGAATTGGTTGTCGTTCTAATTCTTGTACAACAGGTTCATCTCGTTCTCGTTCTTGTTCAATTCCAATACTTTGTTGTTGTTGTTGTTGTTGTACTTGTTGTTGAACTGGAAGTCCAGGGATTTGTGGTTGAAGTTGAGTTGGATAAACTTGTCCAGTGACGGGATTCCTCCTCAAGTATGGATAATAGTTGATGAGTTGTGGATTATTTGTTGGGACTATTGGTGTCCCTTGGATCAAGAAGGGTTGATATGGATGTTGGAATAATGCTGGATGTTGGACTTGTGGAACTAATTGTTGTGGAGGTAATTGATGCTGATGTTGATGTTGGTGTTGGATTTGTTGTTGGATCTGTTGTTGTTGGTGTGCTGGAATTTGCTGTTGTTGTTGTTGTTGTTGAGCATATTGTTGGTGTTGATTCATGGAGAGAGGAAGAGAACCGCCATTGGCCATGATATTGGCATACAATACTGAAAAAAACCAAACAAAAATATTGTACAAATTACAAATGTGGAGAAAACAAAACATGAATATTGTAAAAATGTGAAGAAAAAAACCTAAATAAAATCTATGTAAATAAAGTATTAAAATTACCTGAAGCTCCAATATCATTGGACTTGACTTGGTTCCTCTCGTTCCAGGTATTTTGCGGAGCGTTTGGTTGAGCTACTAAACCCACAGTCATGGCGTGAAGCATTCCGGCGCCCAAATGTCCAGCTCTTATCCGTTGAGCATCACTCAGTGGGATTCCGGCAGTTCCGGTGGGCCCTGGAAGATGAGTGGTTGGTCTCCAAGTGACAACTTTCTCATTCTCGCCCAGAGTGGAACTGGCATGTGGTCTGTAGGTGACGACAGTGCTGCCACTTTGTTGTAAATATGGATGGTGTTGATGTTGTTGTTGTTGTTGTCTTTGAGCTGGAGTGGTGTAAGTTTGTGCAGTGGTTTGAGCACTGGTCAAAGTTGTGTAGGTTGGAGGAGCAGTTTGTCCAGTTGTACTTGTAGAACTAGAACTAGAACTTGCAGCAGCAGTTGTTGTTGTGGTCGCTGTGGTTGGTGATGGTACTAATCTTGTAGTTGTAGTAGTACTGGCAGTAGATGGAGAAGAAGAAGAAGATGAAGACGAAGCAGCGGTGGACAAAGTTGTTGTTGTTGTGGGTGAAGTGACTAATTTTGTAGTTGATGTTGACCCAGTGGTTTGAGTGGACGTGCTAGTTGTACTGGGTGAAGTTTGTTTAGTACTTGTCGAGGTTGTTTTTGTGGTGGCTGTTGTGGCAGTACTGGGTGCGGCGGAAGTGAGGAGAGTTGTAATTGGAGCTTCATCCGTTGGACTCTCTTCAATAACTTTGAAAAATTCCTCTTCCGTCTGACCACCATCGGAATTAGAATTAGAACCAGAGCCGATGAGTTGAGCATCAATGAGTTGGTTTTTAAGTTGTGGGAAATTCTTTTCAAAGTTGACTGGGATGGGCTGAAGTGGGAGGAGACCTGGAGGGAGGGGCGTGCTGGATGGGAAAAATAAGAGACGTTCCTCTTGTCTACCATTTCCATTGGAAATGTAAGAGGCCGCACTGGATGGGATGAACATTAGTTTTTCCTGGGAAGTTTCAACAAAGTCTGGTTGGGTTGAGGGGCTTGGGCCGATGCTGGGCCCGGGGCCGGGGTTTGGGCTCTGACTTGGGCTAGGGCGAGCACTTGGACTGGGTGATGCTGATGGACTTGGAGATGCAGAAGGATTTTGATTCTGATTTTGATTTTGGTTTTGATGGAGGAAAGTAGATGGCGTAGTTATTAAAATGGGTTGTCCACTTGGGCTAATTCCATACTGAAATATTTCGGGTTGTCGCCCATTTTGGAGTTGGAATTGTTGGAGTTGTTGATGTTGTCTCAAAAGTTGGAGTTGCACAAGATCGGAACTTGGTGTAATAGCGGAAACTGGGATCATATCATCGGATTTAGATAAATCTCCGGGTCTAATTTTATGACGCCCATTAGGGTCAATGGGCGTGGTTGGGGCGGGTGTTGTATGTGTCTCATAGGTGGAACTAGTTGTTGTAGGTGTGGTTTGTGTTGTAGTTGAGACTGTTGTTGGAGTTGTAGCCAAAGTTTCTCCAGGGGCAACATAACCAAAAATACTACTTTGAATGTGTTCCGGAGCCAAATGTTTGTGTGGATAAAGTTGTTCCTTCAATTTATCATATTTTAATTTAGTCTTCAAGAGGCCTCCAAAACTTGTCGGACTTCCAGCATTCAAAAGATATTGAGAGCCTGAGAATGGTTTCTCAGCTTCACTGGATTTTGTAGAGTCAGTTTGAATAAAGTATTTTTCATAATTACTGTCATGTTGCTGTTGTTGTTGTTGTCCTTGTCCTGGTCCGTTTCCATTCCCGTGAATCCTGTAAAATTCTTGGATTTTCTCAACAGTTGGGATTTGACTCTTTGTGGTTTCATGTGAACTGGTGGTTTTAGTACTTGACAACTTTTCTTGACTTCCACTGACTTTTTGTTTATTACTACTGGTTTTGGCATCTTCTTTGGAGACAATTCGAAGTATTTCTTTGAAATCACTTGGTCCTAAAATTTCTCTAGATCCAGAGGCATTTTTAACAAGGGTTGACCAAACAGTTGGACTGAGTTCACTAGAACCGGAATGAAGTGGAACTTTGACTCTTTGAGTAGTAAAGTTGGGTTGAGCTGATGGAGATGGAGATGGCGATGGTGAGCCAGAGGGTGAAACTCGAAGTCCATTTTGATTTGGATTAAAAGTGACGACACGTGGTGGTAAAAGTCCAGGAATTGGAGTAGTTGACGGATTGAATAAGACAGGTCCAGGTCCGGAAGTAGGTCCAGGTCCAGGTCTCAACCCACTAAATTGAGCAATCACATTCTGAACAGCAGCATTATGAAGTGCTTGTGGATTCACACTTGGGCCAATTGAAACTAGTTGAGGTTGTCCAGTAGGTCCATTCTGGATGATAAATTGAGTGGGACCTGGTTGACCTAGTTGACCTGGAGTGGACAAATTAATGGTTTGAGGTCGTCCTGTTGGATTTTGTGGATTCTGAACAATGATTTGTTGTGGAGCTCCCGTTGAGCTAACAGCAATGAATTGCCCATTTGGAGTTGACACGAAATTGGGCTTTAGGGTTTGACGAGAGGGCCCAAGGGGTGGGAAGGGGGTTGTGGAAGAGACAAATTGGGGACCACCAGGTCCAGTACTTTGTTGTTGAATGTGGAAAACGCCTGGTCGTCCTGTTGAGGATAGGATGATGGGTTGTGCAGTGGGTCCACCTCCAGAGGGTGTTAAAATGAGTTGGGCACCTGGTGGTAATTTTTGCCCATTTTGATTTTGGATTGGTGGGTGTGGTTTTGGGGTGGATTGTCCAAAGAATTGTTTAAGGGCTCCAAAGGGGGCAATTGTGGGTCTTGGGCCGAAAAATAAGGGGTTTGGACTAGACGTAGCAAAATGGGGTGGTGGGAGGGATGGGCCGATGGGCTTTCTTTGTGGGTGACCACCCTTGTCATCATTCTCCATTTTTTGGAGCGAGTTGATAATTCTTGTAATGTCTGGAATGTTGTGTCCATCTCCTTGAATGATGATTTTAGTCTCACCTCTTGTTCCTGGGATTTGTGGGATCAAGATTTCTGGTCGTTCTGGCCTTTCAGGTCTCTCAGGTCGCTCAGGTCTTTCAGGTCGCTCAGGTCGTCTTGGTCTTTCTGGTCCACCTCTGGTCCTTTCAACAGATTCTCCAGATTTGACTTTCCCCGTTTTTGGTAATAAGACAGAAGATGTTTTCTTACTACCGCCCTCGCGGGAATGTTCTCGAGATTGAGTTTTTGAGGGGTGTTCGACAGAAACTTCATGAGTGGCGGATTCACTGCTGGCAATATCCTCGTCATCTCTGTCTTCTGGAGTGTCGGGTTCTTCTTGATCATGATCCCTGTCTCGTTCACGGTCTTCAGATGGCGGTGGTGGAGCTGGTTTCTTTGGCTTTTGCTTGTTTGGCCTTGGTTTGTTACGTCCATTATTCTGTTGTTTCTGTGGTGGTGGTCCTAATGGTTTACCCACGATTAAGTCTGGTTTGGGTGTGGATTGGATTCCAAGGAATTTAAGAGCAGTCATCAATGGATTGGGGAATTTCCCAGGGAATCGATTTCTCAAATGTTTTATTTTATGTCCAAGGGATGCAACAGGGACTTTTTGAATTGAAGCGCCATTTGCTCCGGGATTTAATCCAGGCATCAACACTTTAGACTCTTCCGTCTCCTCAACACTACCACTGGTAGACTTTGTACGAGTTGACTTATCATTATTAGAAGCACTGCTGCTATTGTCATCCTTGTTTTGGTTTTGGTTTTGATTTTGTTGAGGTGTTGGTGATGGTCCAGGTTGTTGTTGTTGCTGTTGTTGTTGTTGTTGTACAACTTGTTGCTGTTGTGCAATAATTGGCCCTTGTTGTTGTTGTTGTTGGTTAATTTGCATTGGTTGTTGTTGCTGTTGTTGCATTTGAGGATTTTGAAAGTTATTTTGCATCTGTTGTACGGGTGGTTGTTGGAAATTATTTTGAACTTGAGATGCCTGTTGTTGTTGTTGCTGTTGTTGTGGTTGGAAATTATTTTGCATTTGAGGTGGTGGCATATTTTGTTGGAAATTATTTTGCATTGGCTGTTGAGGTTGGATTTGTTGCATATTTTGTTGAGGTTGTTGGAAATTATTTTGCATTTGACCTTGTTGGAAAAATCCTGGTTGTTGTTGTTGTGGTTGTTGATTTTGTACCATTCCAGTTTGAAGGTTCTGTTGTTGTTGTTGTGGAATTTGACTGGGCAAAATTCCAGGAGGGCCTTGAGGAATTTGAGATGGTGACGGCCCTTGAGGGGGCATGGGTGAGAAGGGTTGATTTTGATTTTGTTGTTGTTGTTGTGGTTGCATTTGCATTTGTGGCCCTTGAGTTGGAAATTGGGGTGGACTTGGTTGTGGGAATGGCAATGGCTGTTGTTGTTGTTGTTGTTGGCCAGGAAATTGTTGTTGTTGTTGTTGAGGTTGAGTTGGATGAGGTTGTGGTGGCATCCCTTGAGTAAAGCCTCCATTGGGAATTTGTCCATTTTGACCAAAGTTTTGTGGTGGTGGGATTCCACTTGGATTTGGCATTTGTTGAGGTGGAACTTGTTGTTGTTGTTGTTGTTGTTGTGGTTGGACAAATCCAGGTTGATTATTTTGCACAGGGACGGGTTTTTGAGGAACAGAATTGAAATTGAATCCTTGTGGTAAAAGTACTTGTGGCATTGGTGCTCGATTATTATTGTTATTATTATTTTGGGGTGGGAAATTTCCCTGTGGTGGCATGTTATTTGGCCTCTGTTGATTTTGTTGTTGTTGTTGTTGATTTTGTTGTTGAGGGAATCCAGTTGGTGGTAATTGATTAAATTGTCCATTCTGCTGTTGTTGTTGTTGTTGTGGTGGTTGGAAATTATTGCTCATTAATGGTGGATTTCTATTCAAATTCATGTTATTATTATTATTATTTTTGAAACCGGGAGGTGGCGGTGGTGTGAGATTGAGATTCATTCCGGGTGGAGCTTGTTGTTGTTGTTGCTGCTGTTGATTTTGTTGGGGATTGAACTGATTTGGCCGAGCAGTTGTAATGTCAATATTAGGGAAATTTTTCATTCCTTGTTGTGGATTGTTTCCATTATTATTATTGTTGTTGTTAAACTGCTGTTGTTGTTGTTGTCTTTGTTGTTGTTGTTGTTGTTGTTGTGGTGGCCGATTTTCAGGCACATTATTAATGACAATTGTACTTGTGGATGGTTTTAATTTCCCACCAGAATTTCCTCCAGACTTTCCATCGGAATCAACAATGGCGCCGATAATCTTTTGCAACTCACTGGCGGACAAACCTCCATCATGGATTTTGGGAAGGTCAATCTGAATATTTGACTTAATGACCTGTTGTTTATTTGCACTTGGGATGTTGTTTGATGGGCGTTGAGGACCTTGTGGTGGTCGGCTATTTTGATTTTGGTTGTTATTGTTGTTGTTGTTGTTGTTATTATTGTTGTGCTGATGTGGATTATTACGATTGTTATTATTATTATTGTTGTTATTGTAATTTTGAGTCCTCATGTGATTCTGCTGGGCATGTTGATGTTGGACGTTGATTTGATGTGGTGGTCTGAATGGAGTGTGCATCCCTCCCATCACTTCATCCTCTTGCATATTATTCAACACACGATTGGACAACACTTCATTTCCCGGCATAAGATGAGCATTGATATTATTATGATGACGATCTCGGTCATTGTTACGCTCATTGTTGCGATTACGCTCATTGTCATTATGATGATTATTATTATTGTTATGGAATGGATTAACTTTCTCCACAATTGCACCAGGTGGCAGAACTCCCGCCAAAATTTTATGGTGGTCCGGCTCATCTCTTGAATTTGAACTTGACACAATATTAAAGTTAGTTTTGTACTGTTTGTTCTCTGGATGATTGTTGTGACTGTTGTGACTGTTGGGATTTCCCATAATTTTAGATTGTCCATTATTTCGAAGCATTTGAATGATTTTGAGTTTCTCATCCGCACTCAAATTATTCATGCTTTTGATATTTGGGGATTTATTGGGCATTTGTTGTTGATGTTGCTGTGGATGATGATGTTGATTTTGTTGTTGATTTTGTTGTTGGTGTCTTTGCCCAGAAGTAAAAGTTGTAGTAGTAGTTGTAGCAGTGAGTCTGGAATCCTTGAGATTAGGAATAGGGATTTTTCCAAATCCATAGGGAGGAGGCATATCTTCCGGTCCTAGAAAAACAGCAGGAAGATTATTCAGAGGGAGAGTCCCGTTGAAAAAGGGGATTTTACTAGACCCCGCAAATTTCTTGACAACATCCGCTGGGTCCGCTCCCGCTCGAGTTGCTTGAATCCCCTCCTGTCGCATGAATACAACAATGGGCTTCTTTGGTGACAATTTTGCCAGGGTTGTCAATGTATTCGTTACAGTGAGCATCCTCTCTTTATTTGAAAGGTATTGTTGTTGTGGTTTGGTCGGGTAATTTTGAGGACGGTTTTGACTATTTCCCGTATGCTCTTCAGAGGAGGATCGTGAAATTGAGGATTTTGGTAAATTTTGAGGTTTTCCATTCATATTCATATTGTTTTTATTCATGTTGCTGTTGCTGTTGGTGTTGAAAGGCATCGGAGATTTGACACCACCCATGTTGACATTGATTTGAACTGGAGTATTTCCAACACGCACATTTGTAGGCCAGCTATTCATGTTCATGTTCATGTTCATATTCATGTTGGTTTTGGCAGGTTGACCTGGTTTTGGAAGGAGTGGCGGCTTCACGGGAGCCAAATGATGATGAGTGTTTGAGTTTGGCCATGAATCATGTAACTGTTTAGAGTTACAAGATGTGAAGACAAGTCAAGTAAAAACAAAAACAAAAAAATACATTGTTAAAATAATATTACATGTTGCATTTTGTATTTTATCAATTATTATATTTATCAAGTATCAAGTATACGTTACATGATTTGTGATTGTTAGGGGCACATTTTACATTTTACATTTTTTATGGGGTTTTACTTTTCAATTTTTATGCATGCAAAATACACATCAAAATCAATATGAACCTCATTTGTAATTTGTATTTAACTTTTTTACTACAAGTATTTTCAAGAGCTGAAACATATCATCATCTTTTCATCTGTTCATCTGTTCATGTTTTTATCTTGAGTGTAGGAGCAATGCATAAAATATGAAATAGTAAATAGTAAATAATAAATAGTAAATTCCTCCTCATAATATTTGCATCCCTCATCACAAGAAAAATTGTTATACAATGAGCAAGAAGAAAAGCTGCCAAGCAAAATACGAAATACAAAATACATGTTATGATGGAGAGGAGGAAAACTGTAAATGTTAATAGTTAATACCTGTCCTGGTTGTTGTGAAACAGGTCGAGGATCACGAACGGCGACTCGTCCACCTGCTCGATCACTGCGAGGAGCATTCATGTTGTTCATGTTGTTCATGTTCATGTTGATATGGTGAGGAGGAGGATGACTGTGACTATGGCTGTTGGCAGAGGATGGGGATGGTGGACCTTGTCTATTCCCTGAGGGTGGTCGAATATCATTATTCCCATTTCCAGATCCGGCACCAACACCCGAATCAACAGCAATTGCAGCTCCCACTTTGATTCCTCCATGTGGTGGGAGGTCCTTGGGCATCATGTTTCCTCGTCCATTCTGCCAATTGTTGGACATGGACATGGACATTGCTGATCGCTGTTGTTGTTGGTGATGGAAATTCATGGACATTGGCGGATGTGGTCCATTATTATTTCTTCCATTATTTTCCCTTCCATTATTTACTGGACCTGAACCTTGACCTTGACCTTGTCTGTGATCTGATTGTTTCATATTATTGTGTAAAAGAGTCATTTTAGCATTTGAATTTGAATTTGAATCTGGATATGAATTTGAATTCGGATTAGGATTTGAATTAGAGTGCATACGTGTTATTTGTGTAACATGCTGGTGTTTGTCTGGAGAGGTGTAAAACCGAGAATTAGTTTTAAAGCGTTCAGTGTTATAATTGTTATAATTATTATTATTATTAGCATTAGTATTAGTATTTTGAGTATTTTGAGTATTTTGAGCATTTTGAGTATTTTTATTATTTGAGCTTGACAAAAGTAACTGTTTGTAGTTCTTGAGATTGGGATGCGGACTGACATTTGCATGACCAATGACAATGGAATTAGCAGTGTTAGTACGAGTACGAGTGCGAGTGTGAGATGTAGGTGAGGGTTGTGATTGCACTTGCAAAGTTCGAGAATTGAAGCTATTCTGATTCTGATTCTGGTTCTGAATCTGGTTATTATTGTTATTGTTACTTTGTTTGTAACTGTTACTGTTAATATTCTTGTTATTGGGTTGAGTCTGTGAAGGTGGAGGCGGGGGCGGAGGCGGGTGAGACATGACATGAACAATTGAATTACCTAGATTAATGTTTGAATTTGATTTGTTTGGAGGGTAACTCTGCCGGAGAATCCGGGGAGCGGGCATATTCGGCCTCCACATGTTTGCAGTTCGGGGACCGCGCGGGCCAAAGGATATCCATTGTGAATGGGTCGGGACCAACAGGAAACCCAGAACGACTAGTAACAACCATTGAAGAGACATTGTCTTCAAGGAACTCTGTTCAAAAAAAAAACAAAGAAATACACCATTTAATTATTTTCAACTATTTACTTTTATCTTTTTCTTTTTTTATACTTTTATACTTGGTATATTTTATTTTCCAAGTATTTGTTGTAAACTCTCATTTTCTAACTTTCCTCATTTTTTTTAATTATACGTATATGCTTTGTCATTTACAATTTACCATTTACCGTCACTTCACACAAAATATTGTACCATTTTTACATGTAAGTTCTTTTTTCATTTCAAGTGTTCGTATTTCGTGTTCATGATTCATCATTCGCTTGTGTGTTGTAAATTAATTAACTTGGAGAATCTTTTTTCTTTTTTTTTGGTTTTTGTGGAATAGGAATGTCACGACTTTGAGCCGCAGATTGTAGATGAAAGCTATAGATTATTTTATGTTTGGCGACGTCCGTTTTATGTGTTGGGATTTGGATTTGGGATGCTCCCGGTAAAAGAGCAAACGGCACGACAAACAAAGTACATTGTGTCGATTGTGGATTGTACAGATTAGAGATTATTCATGTATTTAGTATTTAGATGGTAGATATTGAGTGGGATAAAAAATTCATATTTCCTACTACCTGTAAACTATATAGTGTATATTTTGCATATATGTGGATTGTGGATATGCAGGGAGCAGGGAATGATTTGATTTGATATGATACAGAGATCAAAGTAGGCCACCAAGTTCAAAGTCAGAAGGACAAACACGTAGAAGGTGGAAGAGAGAAGAGAGCAGAGTGAGATTCCTCCCTTCCTTCAATTTCACATATAAAATATCTACAATCTGTGTTCAGTGTTCATGCAGGTAGTGCAAAGAAATGCAGACAAAAAAGTTGAAAACTTGTTTTTCATCTCAAAACATGGGTTTCTTCTTCTACTTTGACTTGGATGCTCTTGCTCTTGCTCTGGGACCTTATGTCATGGGATGAAATGAGCTGAGCCCATCTTCCACCTTCCACTTGCTCACTTGCAAATACTCATTCATATTACTCACATTCACAGTCCCAGTCATAGTCAGTGTTATTAAATTGCAGTGCATATGGTACAAAGTACATTGCATATTACATTGTATTAAGTTGAGGTCGATCTTCTTCTTTTTCTTCTTCTTCTTGTTCTTCCTTCTCATTTCTCACTCCCAGGAAAAACAGAAGCACTTTATTAGCATTCAACGAGGCAGGCAGAGTCCTACTCCACTCACCTCGAAAAATCAAAATCCCTATATCTTCTCCCTGTTTCTGCACACTCAAATCTCTAAACTCAAGACAGAAGACGTAACAAGATACTTTGTTTTTTATTCCCTCTCTCTCTTTCTTTATGAAATATCCCATATTTCTCACGTACGACATAACATAATATGATATGATATGATATCCCTACTTGTTGACTCACTTGTCGTTGTCATTGTCTCTTTCTCTCTTCCCTCTTGCTCATCATTTTACACAAACGATCCCGTCTACAGAAACTAGAATCTAGAATTACTCTCATTCATCAAAAACCAAAAGCCAAAAAACCAAACCAAAGAGGTTACACATGACACATTTTGACATTTTGAATGTCAAGTGTCAAACTGGAGCATGCACTTTTTACTTTTTTTCTACTTTTTATTTTCATTTTTGCCGATCAACGATCAAGGGAATGGATTCTTTGATTTTGGTCATCTTTCAAATCTAACCTTTTTAATCACTTTTACAATGAATCATTATAAATCATTATAAAAGCTATTGAAGATTGAACATTACATTATAAAAGAAAAAGATAATAATGAAGAAGAAAGATATGGACTTTACAGTTATTTTATTGGAGGTTTGAAAACTGAGCGTAATTTTAATTATAGTGCTTTTCCTCCCAAAATCTCCAGTTACATAATACACAATCTATGAAATAATGTTGAACTGTTCATATTATGCTTTTGAGACATTGACATGCCGTCTTATCTGTTGTCTGTTATCTCACACTGAATACTTAATACTGAATATGGATTTATGATAATGAGAATAATAACTGCAGTTGAACTTCAACTCTCGCTCAACGCTCAACTTTCTTGATTCTTGATTTTTGATATTTGATTCTTCTTGTTGATTATCAAAGAATGATGAGACATGAAACAATGTCCTTATGTAATCTCAAATCTCAAACTTGTACCGACTTCAGCAGGTTTGTTTTTCATTCATCTTTATCTAATAAAATATATGAGGATTTCCTCTCATTTGCATACAATACAAAATACAAAAAACAAAAAAAACTGGTGATGATTATCATTTATCCTTCATCTTTGTATCAATGATATTTTATATTTTATCACTTTAGGAAAAGCTTCACACATTTGATTTTTATATTTGTTTTTCGGTTATTAAATAAATACGGATATTTTGTAATCTCAAAGTTACGATTTTCTGAATTCTCTCAATTCTCAATTCCGAAATAAAACTCAAAGAACTATGTACAATTTATTGCGTGCTCATATTATGCATAATGCATAATTTTTCTCTCCTCACATTTGCATCTTTTCCCCTGTGTACAACGTACAATGTACAGAGATAGAAGGTAGAAGAAGAGGGGATGAAACAGGATGCGGTAATAGCACCGTTTAAATCTCAACACTCTAAAATAAACTATGAGACTTTGACTTTGGGTGAAACGCTCATTTTTATTTGCATGAGCATTGAGCATTGAGCTTTGAGCTTTGAGCTTTAAGAATAACGATATTACGAATACAAAGCATAATGCATAATGTGTATCATGTATTATTATTACTCTTGTTCTATATAATATTTTCTCTCGTTTTACTTTTTACTTACAATTAGTTTTGTTACATCATGCTGTTAGCTGTTAGCTTTTAGACAAGAAAGATTCTCCATATCTAAACTATTACATGTTACATGTGATTTTAGGAAGAAAATGTACAAAAGTAAAGATGTCTGGTCTGCGTCGGTGTCATTATATTACACACAAATTGTAAATTGCACTAGCATAAAGTGTAAAGATCTAATAAAAAGGTACAGAATACAGAATAGAGTTGTGAGTTATGATACACAATACACAATATATTATGTATTTGGGTGAATTTTTATGTAAGGAAAACTGAGATTTTGAGGAGTTGTGGTGCTGACCTCCTGTCTCTCTTTCTGTCTCATTTACTCGTCTGTCTCTTTATTAACCAGCCTCACCTGAAACTGACCAACTTGACAGTGTCAGTGTTCAGTGTCAGTGTGAGCTTTAGCATTAGTACATTCCTGTGATTTGTAATTTTTGCACTTTGCATATATTTCATTTTTCATATTTGCATATTTGATATTTGCATAGTTTGTAGTTTGTAGTTTGTAAATAGCAAATTCCCAGCAGAAACGCTAATGAAACATGAAACGGACAGAGAAAATTCCTTCCTTTCCCGCTACAACTATTTGCATATTATGTTATGTATTTATTCTACTTTTGGGAAAGATAGTAAAGTAAGATTCACGATTAAAGTTTAAGGTGTACATTTGCATTGTACATTGTCTTTGAGATTTGGAATTTGGGATTTTGATACATGTGTGTACAATAAAACTTTATTGGAAGTACTTACTCATCAGTTAATTGATGATGTATGCAGACCTGTCCACATTTTACTATCCCGAGTCATAAATCTTCCTACACAATTTTATAATTTTTGTATTATGTATTATGTAACAAATAACAAATAACAACAGCATCTTGATTTTAACATAAATATTTTTGTTGGGGCTAAACTTGACATTTTTCAGTCATCAAAGTCACGATTAGTTAAATATTAAATACAGATATGGGAAATTTCTTTTTCTTTCTTAAAGGAGAATTAATTGAAAAGATCCCCAAAATTCAAAATTCCAAAGGAAAATCAAAATCAAGTAGAGTCATGTAAATTGTAAATTGCAAGGATATTTATGAATAATGTGTACTTTAAACTTTAAACGTGTGAGATTGCTTGATAACACAATCAACATTCAACAGTCAAGAATACAAAATCAGGAAAGGACATGACAATTTAATAGCCAAAAAAATATCTAAGCATTTACCCAAAATCTGCCTACTTTTATTAAAGGTGTCTGTACATTGTACATTGTAAATACTTGTAAATATTATATAAAATATAATGGTCAGATTCAGAATGATGTGACACAATCCACAGTCCACAATGTAATAAGTAATAAAGACGTGTTGAAAGTTGAGAGTTCATGCATAATGCATAATCCAAAGGGAAATGATACACGGTTCATTCTTCATTCTTCATCGTGGATAATGTCTGCTGTTTTATATGAGGAAAAACATGCTTGTGGATGTAAAATATGGAGAAATTATTCATTATTCAAGTGTATAAAGTATAAAGTGACTGTGTCAGCTTGATAACGATAACTTGACAGAAATTATTAACTCATCTCTAAATCTCTCATCTCCCCGTATTTAAATAGTAAATACTCTGTCTCCTTTTTAATCCCATGTTTCTCCTTTCTCAGCCACAATTTATGACTGGGACTTTGTTTGTACTTTGTACATTTTACACGGTACAATTCAAGTCAAGCTCATTACATCATCACCAAAAACCAAAAACATGTATGCATTTATCTCTAAATACTAAATACTAAATATGTTCATCTATCTTCTGTGAACTGTGAATGAGGATTGAAATTGAATATATGGAATAAATTTAGAATTAAGATGGACACTTGTTACACTGTTACACACTTACCTACTTTTCCCCTTATTATATCAGAGTATTACATATTATATAAGATCAAGTGGGTGGCTTAATTTAATACTTAATACTTGATACATTCGCCGTAATATGAAATACAAAATACAAAATACAAAATATAGGGAATATCTAAGAAACCTCGATCAAAAATTATGACATGCGGTGTCTGGCGTTTTACGTATTTTACGAATTACGAATTATGTGGTGTTTTATTGGGGCTAACGATATGCGGTTTTTCTGTTTTGAGTTTTGAGCTTTGAGTATTGAGTTTTGCGGAAAATAATTAGAACTCTCTGGTCTCTGTTTTCTTTGATGCATTAACACACATAACATTTCAAAAGGACGGTGAGCTTATTCGCTATTCATTATTCATTATTCATCGTTCATCGTGATTCCGCCACGGGCACCTCAAAACTCTAAACTCTAAACTCAAAACATTGATTTTCACCGTCCGTCCTCCACTACTGACATAATTTTCAACCTTACTTTTTTTACGTACTCCCAATTCCCAACACAAATTCCAAAGATGGGAAATTGAAACACTTTTTGAAGTTTAAAGTAAATGCCTTAATTTTGGAATCTGCATGTAAATTAAAAATGTTAAATGCCTATGTTAAAAATCCAGAATCTTGAAACATGAAATTTTCATTTCATGCTAATATTTTTAAATTGACCGATTAAGATTTTCTTCACCCACTACATAAAAAAATGTTCTCTTATCTTTTGTCTTGGATTTCAATCTATTCTTTATTCTTTTTATGCATTCATAAGAAAAGGTATTTGGGTTATTTGGATAACTGTGAGAAAATGTGTGAGAATAATGTGGAATATGAAATATGAAATAGTAGAACAAGATGAAACCGAATTCGTGTCCTACATTTTTTTTAGCCGGTTAGAAATCAAGTCTTGAGTCTAGTTAAGTCATTCATTGAGTCAAAAGGTAATGGAATGAGAATTTTGTCAAATTGCAAATTATCCCACTGGTTTCTTCTCCTCTCTTTTGTTCTAACTTTTAACGAGGAAAATGTGACATCAAAATGGAGTAACTGGTAAATGATACACAATACACCGAATACAGAGTGCAAGTATCATTTATATTTTGCAATAACAAATAACAATAGTTTTTCTTTATGACTCATGAGGAAAAGCTGTTGTGTAAAATGTAAAATGGGCAGTAGCTTTGCGAGTTGAGATTTGACATAACAAAGAAAAGTATGTACTCTTTTCAGTTTATCCCTATAATTGAATCACATTACATATTACATTTAGTATTTAGTATTTAGTCCAAATGAAAAAAGATCACTTTGGTGTCAAATATCTCATGTCTTCATTCCGCTCAGGTATTTATCTACAAAATAGAATATACAGTCTAGAGTGTAGAAGATAGAGTTTTGTATTTACAATTTACAATCCCCCTGTTCTCTTTTTTCTATTGTCTTTGAGGAATCGCGAGCATCATTATTGACGTAGCCAACTTTACATTTTACATGGAAGATGAAAGAGCGGAAAAATACTCGACTCTTTTGAGTCTTGAGCCTTGAGTCTTGACTATGTCAATTGTAAAATGTGTGTCCGGCAAATACAGAACACAAAAGAGTAGATATTTTTTTACATAACTTTTGATCTCTCATCTCTCTTGCTCTCGGTTCTTGGTTGATATGTAATAAGACATAAGACAACTATGTCGTTTTTTTTCTTTGTGCACCTACATAACAACACATAACAACACAATATAATATTGGGAATATTATACATTTAACACACAAAAATACTCAAAACTCAAAGCTCCAAGCTTTTGTATTTTCTTCTTTATATTTTATACCTTTGACTTTAATGTAATAATCATATACTGCACACATAACATATTACATCTGTGTGTGTGAAAGGCAAATATATAGTATATAGTACAGTAAAGATGACGACGAAGACGACGGAGAAGAAGAAGAACAAAAAGAGATAGAAAAGGTCAATAAAACGAGATGAGATGTTTGGGCAGATTTGCCAGCTCGCCAAAGATCTATTGGCTTTGGCTTTGACTTTAACATGTTTCTACTTCTCCTAAGAAAACCGTTAAGACTGGTTTTTCGGCTGGCTCTTCCTAAACGTATTCGTATTCCTATCAGCAACCACTACTCACAACTCACTACTGCTATTACTACTACCTAGATATTACTTGTATAAAGTATAAAATATACTCTGTGCTCTGTACTCTGTATGTATTTTGTGTGTGTAGGAAATTTCTTGTCAGGTCTGACCAAAAGCACAAAAACGATGCAATTTCTCCGATTCATAAAACCAAAGTACATACAAAGTCCGTACATATCAAAGTGTAGAGTGTAGAGTGTACAGTGTACACATCACATTCCCTCGAAAACCCACTGACTTACATAATGCATTCGGCCATCCTTCTTCTTTTTCTTCTTCTTCTTCTTCTTCTTTGAAACTTTCAAGCTGATCAGGTCAGCGTCAAAGTATCAAAGCATCAAAGCATTCTGATTACTCAACAAACATTTTTTTTCCTGGTTTTCACACTCACACTCGGACTCAATTCAATATGATATGAATTCCCTTTTTTCTACTTACTCATCCCTTTTCTTCTGTACCATTTACCAAATACCAGATACAAAAACTATCAACAATAATCATAATCATAAAGAGGTTGAGGAAGCGTCACATTTTTCCCGACATTTAAATCTTGTCCTACAATTTCCAAACAATATTATTACTTTTTACTCTTTATGTAATTTTTTTACTAGCTCAGAATTTTATTGTTCAATGTTCAATTATTGCTGCTGTATTTTATCCATTTACTTCTCTTTTTTTGTGAATTATGAGTTTATAGTCCTGAGTTACGAGTGTATTGTGTGTTGTAATGAGGATTGAGAATGAGAACACACTTTCAATGTTTCCGTTTTCAGGTGATGACAGACAACAAAGTATTTATCCCAAATCCCAAATCCAACAAAATCTTATTAAGATTAACGAGGCCTTAGCTTTTTTACTTTTGATACGTTTAATCTATAGAGTTTTCAAAGGTGTGAGGTTTATGTTTCATTTTACTTTTAGCAAAGTAATGACTAGTGTAATTTGTAATTTGAAATTGTAAAGCTCATTCACTGTAACATACTGAAATAAAGATAAAATGAACAGGATAATTAAAACTAAAACTAGAAAAGTAAAAAAAAATCATTTACCTTTTGCCAATGCACAAAACTAAAGTTGTGCATCTTCTTCATTTCATTATATATTTTCTATGTTTATGCTTGTTTCACTTAGTTCCTATTTGCACAATAGGCCATTATATTGTATAATGCTCCAACTACACACTTTCCTTTGCTCCGTCTCCCCTATATCTTTTTCTTTCTTTATTTTTCACTGATATGACACTTTATTTACTTTAGATCCGAGTAAATCCTCTCCTTTTCTTTTTTATTTTTTTCTTCTTTGGAGTATTATTATTGAGTTAAGGAGAATAATCCTTTTGTAATCTCCGTTGGTCACTTTTTATCACTTTCCTTAAGAGGATTTAATGCTGTAGATTTTTCTCAAAAGACCCTTTAATAATAAAACCCTTTAATAATAAAAGATGAACTCCCAACTGCCAACACTTGCACTTTTCCAGTATAAACTTCACTTAAGTCGGGTCCCTTTAGTACAATTATAATTATAATTAACTTGAGGAGGAACAGTGGTTTTGTTTTTTTGGTTTTTCGGGTATTTTCCACTGAATAAGAGTGTAATAGTCTAGTTAATTGTATATTGTATTAGTTACATAAGGAGTCAAGTCAAGTCACAAAGTGCAGACTACAGACTACAGACTACACAGTACAGGTGTAAACAAGAAGAACTAGAAGAGGAAAAAGAAGGCTGTTGCTGACTGCTGTTGTTTAAGCCGGTCCGAGTGTCAGTCTGCAAATGAATGAGGAAGTCCAAGAGGACGGTTGAGTTGAGCCGAGTTGAGTCAAGTCAGAGTCAAGTGATTGAGGCAGTAGGTGAAGGTAGCATCAACATCAGTATCATGAACACCAACAAGAAGAAGAAGCTGAAGAACATCTTTTAGGATCCAAGTCCAAGTACATTGTAGATGTAGATGTAGATGCTGCATGTATGTGTAATACTACCTCATACCTCATTCCTCATTCCTCGTAGCTTCAATTACACGGACTTTATACTAAACACTTGATATTATATATTATATACAAGTTGCAGCCAACCACCGTTTTACATACCTGCTGAGAAAGAAAGGAGAAACAAGTACATGAAAGACCAATAGACATTCACTATTTACTCATTTCACTTCAAAAGGTACAAATCATACAACTTTACTCTGTCTCTGTTCTTTGTACTCTGGTCTCTGTAGATTTCATATACAATTTACTTTGTACGAAATGTATGATATTATTCTGCTGATGAGTAGTTGTTATGTTTTGTTATTTGTTATGTTGTGCATATTCATTTTAATAGAGGCTTTTATACTGTATATCTTTCATTTGATTCACACATCACACATTACACATTCGACCACAAAATCCTCTTCTTTTTCTTCTTTTTCTCCTTATTCTTCTGTACTCTGTACGATGATTATGTGAAGAGGGAAGAGAATGAGTAGAGCCTTCAAGCCATTCATTGGAATTGGAATTACACTGCCAGTGATAACAAACAAAACAACAAATGAAGATGAAGATGAAAATGACGACGACTGGTTACTGGTTTCTCAGGCTCTAGTCTTTAGCCTTAGTCCGTAATCCGTAAGTTCAGATAACACGCAAAAATAAATGATATATAATAAATAATAATATACACAAGTCAAAGAGGATTTTTTAGAATGCAAAAAGTGACATATTACAGCATATCTCAATTCCCAATTCCCAATATAAATCTATGGTCAGAAATTTTACTCCCTTTTATAGCATTTGTAACATTGAATAACTATAAAAATAATTCAAAACTCAGAGTTATTTATGTTTTTTGTACGTTAGGAATAAACAAAGATGCACAGCATGAATAATGAATCAAGAATCAAGAATAATAAAAGTATTTTTCCACTGTTCTTTTTATTGAAAATCGTATGTATGGAGAATGGAGATGGACATTTATTGGGTTGGTAATTGGACAAGTTGTCCCGCGAGTCAACAGTCAACAGTTTGAATCTTCTCAAATCTCAAAGAGACTTTAAATCAATCGTGTGTCAATTACATGGGATATTATCATATTACAAGTGTACACGTGTAGATCAATAATCAATGATCAGTACACGCGGCCATTCTGACTTG
Organism: Sminthurinus signatus; assembly: GCA_019776565.1. Taxonomy (NCBI): domain Eukaryota; kingdom Metazoa; phylum Arthropoda; class Collembola; order Symphypleona; family Katiannidae; genus Sminthurinus; species Sminthurinus signatus. The sequence goes on from JABASP010000460.1 coordinate 43,925, forward strand.
TCAATCTCTTGCTCTACCTTGTTCGTTGTTCCCCTGTGTAATTTGTGCTACGGGAGGTTGGATTCAGGATTCAAAATCCAAATTGAATATATTATGAACAATAATCATAATCAAGTAATGAGCTGAAAAGAGGAGAGAGAGTGAAAATGATTAGTGGAATACAGAATACAGAATACTTTATTGAGAATTGAGAGGTTACTCCTCACGTTTCTCCTCAATGAGTTTATTAATTTTTTCCTCTTTATTGAGCATCTTGAGCATCTTCGTTTTTTTCTTACAGCTCTCAGGCACCTTTTTTGCATAAAACGTCGGGGAGTCATCAACAAAGTAATCAACATGTCATGGGAAAATGAGGGAAAAGTCCAAAAAATTTCAACTTTTATCATAGTAATTACACACAAGACATGAGCTTCTAATAATTCTAATTTGATGGCTGTTGGCTGTATTCTGTTATCTGTTGTCTGCTGGGAGTTGGGAGTTGGGAATCGGTAGATTTGTATTTTATATGTCATTATCTAAATCTCATTTGCTTATTTTCTCGAGAGATCTCTTCTTTTACTTACTTACACATTGACACATTGACCCTGAAAATGTGAGGGAACCTGATGATTTTACATTGTACATTTTACATGGAAATTTGACAAGTCTGACATTGAGATTGAGATTGACATTGACATTGAACTTGGAAATTGACATGTGTTTTAACTCTTGACATGTGTTTTCTTTTTTCCTGAATTTGAAATTCAAATATGAGTTTAATTAATAATTAGGGAGATGATTAGCACCCTCTTTTTAATTTTTGACTTTTGACTTTTGATTTTTGATAGATCCTCCACAGATCAAATTGTAAAGGTTTTTCAGTATTTACTATTCACCGTCTTGCGGGGTTAAACAAAAGTGTGCGTTTGTGTTTGTGTGTGGCGTGTGAACTAGGACCTGAACCTGAATCTGAATCTGACATGAATTTTTTCTCTGTGCCATTATCATAATATTGACTATTTTCTGACTCCTCACTCCTGACAAGTCAAAATTCAAGATTCAAGAGTTGGGTAAGTCACTGCAGCGTCAGTGGCAACAGCTATGGGAAATTGAAAGAAAGTAGCAAATTCCTGCACATTTACTTTTTACTTGCATTCTAAATTCTTACTACAAAATTCAATATTCAATATCCAAAATCCAAGATGGGTAAATAATTAGCCTAAATCCTCAATCCTAAATCAACGAAGGATAGAGAATAGAGACTTGAATAAAAAAGTGCTAATTACTACTGTTGTACCTTTTCTCAGTGTAAAATGTAAAATGTAAACATGAATACATAAATTATCTGTATTTTCATTCTGAATCCTGGGCCTCATCTTTCATTCCAAAGTCTGCAGTGTTTAATTTATTTAGTACAGCTTGTGCAAAATGTGTGTATTTAGTGTTTAGGTGTTTGTACTGTTTGTAGTTTGTAGTATGCGTTGAAAGTTGAAATCCATGATTCATCCTTCAGCAACCTACAAACTGCAAACTCCAAACTGCAAAGGTAATAGATAATAGATTGAAGCTTGAACAGTACGTGATTTGAGGTGTATAATAATTTGGGACTTTTAGGCTTGGTCACTTGACTCTCGACGCTTGACTCTCCAACATTTTCCACCCTTTACCTTTCTTTCTTTCTTCTATGCTTTCTGTTCAAGTCAGTTGCTTTTCTTGTAGTTTGTAGTTTGAATTTTGTGGAAATGAGAAAATACATGGGATTTGATATTTGATATTTGATCTCAACAAGTGTTATTGTCTATGTAATTTTTTCTTTGTATTTCATACATTGTACACACAGTGAAGCTGAAGCTGAAGAAGGATCTTCTTCTTGATTCTTGATCTTTTTGATTACAATAATGAATTGCTCAATTTTGTTCTCTGGTGTCATTCCGACTTGTTCCTCGCCACTTGTTTCCACTCTGCATTCTGTATTCTGTATTCTAAAATGTTATATTACACCTGATTAAAACCATGTATTAAATATTAACTACTTGCATATTATTACACTACAAAATACAGACTACAGACTAGACACACTACTGTTATTGTTGTCTATTGGAGTTTGGTGTTTGGTGTTTGGTGCTTGATGTGCTCTGACTATTAAAACCTGGGAACAAGAGAAAACCGTAGTTTTTGAATTAGTATTCGCATTCATCTTTAATATTTAATCTTTAACATTTGTGTATGGATTTTGGAAACAACTCACAAGACAGGAATTTCTTGGATGGGGAAATATCAGTAATCAGTTATTTAGCTGTGATCTCTTGTCTCTTGTTACTCGTTACTTGTGCACAAGTGAAGACTCGTGGAATTCCGACACAGAAGTGGCAGAAATGTTATAATTGCCATGTACATCCACCATACTCCTTATTTGCTCCTGATGGTGCACTTTTCAGTCGAGAATTGAGAATTGAGAATCGAGTGGCTTCTTCTTTTTACTGTAGCTTTTGCTGCTGTTGCTCTTGTTGTTGTTGTTTTGTATTTTGTATGCTCGTACATAGTGGTTCTTCTTGTCAATTTATATTCACCATGCTTCCTCATCATCTTCTTATTTCTTATTCTCTTGTTCTTTCTCCCCTTTGAGTACATGTAGGTATTTGAAACTAGACGAGGACAAAGACAAAGATTCATATTTGAGGGAAAAGATTTACATTGTACATTTTATATTGAACATTGTAAAAGGATTCTAGATTCTAGGATTTAGTTAAACTTTAAAGTTACAGTGCGAGATAAACTAAAAACTAAATCAAACCAACAGAAATTCATTTCCTTTGACAGCTAACATGTGTAACACATTCTAAATTCAAAAAGATGCAAGAAAATGCAAATCAAGCTTTTGGGCTTTGGACACATGGATTTTATGAAAATGGTCAAGAAGACTTACATTACAGAAAACTGAAAAAGAAAAGAAACTTTTTTTTCTTTTTTTTAAAGATGATGTGATGACATTTAAATTCTTATTTCAATTTCCAATCAATGACCAATGTTATTTACTGTTTACTGTTTACGTAAACTTTATTAATTGGTTCCGATAATTTGATGAGAAGTTGAAGAAGACCACAGATCAGAGGACAGTTCATTTAACTAATTAGTAATTAGTAGTACACAGGTTAAGTGCGTTCTCCATTGACCATTGACCATTTCCAATGCGCAATTGTGTATTGTGTATTCTGTGTACTTTATGACACATAAACATAATTTGTGATAATTACATATTACATTGTTTTGAGCTTTGAGGTTTGAACTTTTTCAAAATCTTGGTAGCTCAAAGCTCAAAGCTCAAAGCCCTGCGGACAAAACCACAAACTAGGAAAATTACGCGTACAAAAATTAATTGAAAAGAAAATTAGTTTACCTTCTTACTACTTACGCACAAGATTCATCCTGAATCTTGAATCTTGATTCTTGGATCTTGGATCTTGGATCTTGGATCTTGAACGATGAATCGAGTAGTGTAAAGTGTAAATCTGCCAATTGTCATGGTGGATTTCCAAGTATGATTTAATTACCATGTGTAATTTGTACGTGATTCAAATTCAATAAGATGGCCCATGATGATGATTTTTGTTGATTTGGGATTTGGATGTTTAATACAATTTTAACAATTGGGGTGGTGAGCGGGACCTGAATACTGAATACATACTCATTTTCAAATGCTTTATATTTTATTCCATCATTTGTCTTTTGCCTTTGTCGAAAAATGCAGACTTGGGAGTGCAAAGGCAAAGGCACAGATCGATAGATAGATAGAAGAGATATACGCCGTGTAACATGTATAATTTTTACACAAATTTGTTCTTGCTCCTTTTTCCTTTTGCTACCAGCCATTCATATTCTTATTCTTATTCATGTTTCATGTGTGTATTGAGTATTGAGTTGTGATTCTAGCAATGGATTAGAAATTCAAAATTCAGACTGAACTCGTTTACATCCCCATAGTTTAAAATGCAGTGTTTGGTGTTTAGTGTTAATAATACTTGTAACTTGTAATGTGGATTGTGGATATCGATACAATTTCTGGGGTGATTATTTACTGCGTACACGTACCATGCACAACGCGTGTAAAGTGTAAAGAGTAAAGAGTAAAGTTTACTCTCGTCATGATAACAAGTGAAGATCGATCTCGATTGAGCTTTGAGCTCTTTGATACTCGACCTTTAGGATTTTTGATTTTTGCAAATTCCGTGTCTTAAACGTAAACTGTCTTACTTTTTACTTTTTACTACGTGAGCTTTGAGCTTTTTGAGATTTGAGCTTTGAGATTTAAGTTTGCATGCGTAGATTTCTCAGTGCTCTGTTCTCTGTTACTGACCACCAGTATTAGTTATCAGTACACATCACACATCTAAATATCAGATTAGTAAAAGAAAATAGAGGTGAGAATGAGGAGGAATATGTCACACCTTCAAATGTTCAAATGTTCAATCTTGTACTTTCTTATGCATCCTGCCGCCGCCGTGAAGAAACAGAAGAAAAAGAAGTCTGACACGATCGACTTTTGAATTAGTAAAAGTGTGTAGTTTGTAGCAATGAGTTAAATACATGAAAATATCTATGTACGGGTTACGTGTTTTCCTCTCCTTTTGTTTTTGTTTTTATTTTTTACGAGAGCAATCTATTTTGTACATAATATATTTTGTATTTTGTATTTTACTCTACTCACTCTTGATTTAAAATGTGTAATAAATTTACGACAATAGGCCAGATCAGCCCTCACACTCTTCTCTCCTCTTTATTCTTTCACCAAGTTTCTACCTATAGTTTCTACAATGTACATTGTACACATACTTTATAAATTTATAAATGATAAATGATAATTTATGGAGGGATAATGGATAAATGATAAATAAATTCACCATTCATGTCCAACGTCCAACTTTTTTCAATCCAGTTTGAAGTTTGCAACTCGTAGTTTGCCTTCATTAGAAATAGAATTAATGCCAAAAAGTAATGGGAGACGAAAGACGAAAGACGAAAGACGAGAGACGAGAGGAGAAATATAATTTGAGATTTGAGATCTGAGCTGAAGGGGATCAACTCCCTTTTAATAATACTTACAAAGTTAGTAACTGACAAAGAAAGAAAAATAAAGGGTTAAGTAGTGAGTGAATTACAAATTATAAATTAGGAATTAAATCCACGTTGTTCTGTACAATGTACAATGTACACAGAGTTAAAAATTGACCAAATTCATATAAAATTCTCAGCACGCTCAAAAAATAACCTGCTGTTTCTTAGTCTAAACTCTGAACAGTAAACAATAAACAGTCTGCCTTCTGTTTTCTCTATTCTATATTCTCTCTTTAGTTTTTATTCTTTAGTCTACAATTTAAAGTCCAAATGTATCCAATTAAATTAAAAACATGTGCTATTAATTATTACTCTCACCCTTCATTATAAATTACAAAGTAGTGGGTTAATGGTCAATGTTCAATGGTTAGTGGTTGGTGGTTAATGGTGAAGGGGTGCTGAATGCTGAGAAGTTGGAGCACAAAAGCTTTTAATGACACTACTTAACCCTTTCAAATCCCTAAATTGGGTTTCTGCACCCGTTCTTCATTTTGGGTGGGCCTTTTTTCCAAAGCAAAAATCAGAAGCCAACTGAAAAATTGAAGATTGATTGAAAATTGAAGACTTGGCAAAGTATCCGTGAAAAGGAGGAAAGTTCTGAGAAAATCTTCTTGCTATGAGTTACAATGTCAGTGTCAAATATCTCACTTGGATTTTTATGAGGTTCTTCATTTTATGAGCCAGAAATCAACTGCTGGTCACTGGTCAGTAAATTTCCAGTATAAATATTAAATATAATAAAAAATGAAAACGCTTGATTCCTCTCACTTGCTCTCGTTTTCATGGTTCATTAAAAATCACATGAATTCAAAATTAAAGCTGTAAAATGTACAATGTATTTAAAATTAATTTGATGAATTGAGAATGTGTTGTACATCAATTAATTTAAATTTAATCGTGCTCGTACTTTCCATTTCCGTGAGGACTAACTCAAGGCTCAAGAAAACTCGGTTCTTTTTATGAGCTATTGTACAATGTGCATTTGGAAGCAGCAGTGCGTTAATCTCTAGTGTGATTATTTGTAAACTGCCAATTATGAATTACTGGTCGAGTAGAAAAAAAAACAGTAGAATTTTTTTCTTACATTGTGCATGAATTAACTTTTATTTTCTCTTCCACTTGAATTACTCGAAATACTCGAAATACTCAAAATACTCGAGACTTGAAACTTGAGGTTTTTTCTTTTTTCTCTGTATCTGTATTATCTTTGCATCTTTTATTTACACATTACACACATTGAATTAGCATCAAGGAAAGCGTAATAGTGGGATTTGTCTTTATAGCAGACATTATTTCTAGAATCTAAATGTACCTGCAGAATGCAGAATGGAGAAGATGAAAAGATTCACTCATAAATGTACAATGTACAATGAGTGTGAGTTATTAGGACAAGTGATTTGCATGAAGAGACGACTGTGATAACAAAAGAGAGGAAGTTTGAGCAAAAACTACACAGAATTTGACAGGGGATAGTGGACAGTGTCAGTGGGAAAAGGAAGAATGCACACGAGACTCGAGACCAACAAAAAAAGACACTGTTTTTAACCATAAAATTCACTCTCTACACTCTACACTCTACACCTTTTTCCTCATCTTTACTTCATGTACTTTAAGCTTTAAGCACATGAACGCACGCTGCAACTTAAGCAGAAGCCAAGATTCTAATGTACAATGTAAAAGTATAAAGATTGTACATTTAGCAACATGTAAAGCGAAAAGCAAAGGCAAATAAAAGCTGTTCATTCAAGATTCAAGATTCAAGTTCAATGCTGAACAAATATGAAGTATGAAGATGACATCCTTTTTCATTTCATGTACAATGTACATTGTACAATATTCAATGTACAAGCTCAACATTTCTACACTACTTTTTTATTTAGCCTTTTTAATTGACCAAAGACCAAAGATAAAAGACAAAAGACAAAACCAATCAGTCATCTAATAAAAAATAAAAGCAATAACCAATAACTGGCTCATGATTTCTTTTTATAAATTATGTACATTTCTTGTGGCTGCGTAAAAACTTGCCATGTACTTAAATTATTTGAGCATCACTGACTTGTACTTTGTACGATATGAATTCTGACTACTGAATACTGAATAAACAAGTGCAATCTGCAATCTGTAATCTGTCAAACTAACTCTCGTTACGAGTGTAGTTTCTACTCTGTTCACACATTGTGTGTTCAATGTTCAATGTTCAATATGCAATATGTGCAGATCATTAAAATTGGACATGTGCTGCAGTTCATTTTCTATTGAAAATAAAAGTTGTAATTATGTACACACTTTAAATATGGCTCAATGAACGATGAACGATGGACGAGGTGTGAGTGTAATTAAGATTGCATTCAAGAATCAAGAATCAAGAGTCGAGAATCGAGAATCGAGAAGGCTATTTTTAAAGAATCAACTTTCCCTTCAACTCTTCTTTATATAGAATATCTAACTGTAAAAAGTACATATGAGCACATGAACATGAAATTGAAAAGATGACATTGACCGCTGCAATTGTAATTTCTATTGATTATTGATTGTTGATATTGAAAAATGGTAACTGGTAAATGATGAATTTTCTCCAAGAAAGTATATTTTTACTTTGTACTTTTTATCTTCTGATCTTGCCGCAACTTTGTTTTCAGTCTATTGAACCTGAAAAAGAAAACATTGAAGTTGAATACTGAAGATTGAACAAACTACAAAATACAAAATACAAATCTGAAGAAAATAAAATCACATTTTAAATTTGAACAAAAGCCTATTTGAATTTTTGTTGTTGATGCTGGAAAGCTTAATTTTTAATGAAATGTGGGTGAAAAGTAAAGTAAATGTTTTGAAAAATAAGAGTTGATGCACAGTTTTTAAAAATTTACTTATTCAAATAAAAAAATATTGAATGAGGATTTAAGAACGAGAACGTGGCACTTCCCAGTAAAAATTACATACAAATTCTAACTTCTAATACTTTTAATAGTGAAACAGCGAAACAGTGAACTGTATTTATTTTACGAGTAGAAAGTAGTAAGTACTGGTATTATGCCCTCGTGGGTATTTAAACATGAGCCAAACAGACAACACACCTACATCATCATCGAGTTAAATATTAGGCATTAAATGTGTACAAAATTTCACTTGTGAGTAACTTTTCAACCAAGAAGTTTTTAAATGATAGACTATAGACTATAGATTAAACAGCTATGCATATTTTGTGTACAATCTCATTTCTAGTTTGACTTGATCTACATTTTACATTTTCCGATTACTGTGTTTCTGTTTGAGGAAGCACGTGCGATTGGATTGGATTTTGGATTGGATTTTTGATATGATTTCATGTACGAGTAAAGCGAATAATCACGAGTCAAAACTCAAAACCAAGAATCAAAACAAACTTTCGCTGGGAGCTGTAACATGTAAGCGCATCTTCAATCTTCACCTTCATTTGAGCAGAGATAGCCCAGAGTATTGAGTATTTATTTAAATAATACACTTCTCACTTTGTTATGACAGTCTGTACAGAGTACAGAGTATTTGAATTTTGACTGCTGTTGTCAAAATTTGACTTTGGTCTAAGGTTTCAATTTTCAACTTGTTCGTGTGAAGAATGAACAAGTGTCGAGAAAAACATGCACAATGTACAAGGAGCATAATATGACCTTCATTTAATCCCCATCTTCCGTCTTCTGTCCTCTGTCTTCT